>JAHWFP010202521.1:27822-41206 GCA_023313725.1 Lithobius niger | reverse complement strand
GGTTGAAACATACCTGTTGTGAACTTTCCCTTGCAAAATTTCTACTTGTGAACTTAAACCCAAAGTTCGTTTCTGAATTTTAATTTGTAAATTCAAGTAGCTTTATTTAAAGCAATTGTGTTAAACTAGTGTTGAAATGTAAATTGCCGTTTTATATTTTATTAAACTGCAGAAATAAAACCAAGAGTTTTAAACTTCAGTTGGTTCCCTGGTTGTTAATTGTTGAGTTTTAATATTATGTAGCCCACTTTTATTCTAAACTCTGTGTTTTACAATTAACCTTACTCCACCATGGTGGCAGCGCGTACCTCATATTAATTACTGTTTAGGCCCTTTAATTAGGTATAAAACGCTCCACTCCCCATGTCGGGTCAGTAGCCAAACTGTGCTGTTCGAAAATACCGTAACAACAAGTCGTACCAATTTTTAACTTCACCCAAAGTCAACCAGGATGTCGGGTTACAAGCACCACAGCCGTCGTAGCATCCGCCGTTACAGTGAGAGCAAAAGTTCTAGCCCATTTGGCTTTCCATGTCAAGAATATATTGTAGTTATATTAAAATAGCCTGCGAAAGGCCCTAGGCCTTGTCTATACCTACGTTTTAAGCTATAGAACTATATAGTGGTTCAGTGTTTCGATCTCCAGGTGAGGGCAGAGTCCCAACATTAACAACAAGAACAACAATAAGAAAAGGCCATACTGTGGACCCCGAACGGTTCGATTGTTGTCATTAAAATTTGTAATGCAGTGAAATAGTTACGACACGACCCCAAATACCGAATTTTGTTGGTCTGTCAATTCTGGGATACTATAGGAGTTCAAAGTTTGACGTTCATGCTAAGGCTTACATAAGGACTGCAACCGCGGTCCTTGATATGCATGAAGTTTGTAGCTGATTTACGTAGAAACATATATTACAATTATTTACAATGACAGCAATCCTACCTGTAATAGTTTTCAGAACTTTGAATTGAAATGACGTTGAAATTGTCTGTAATAAAAGAAAAAGCAGTTTACATTATCCCTTTATTAGTTTTATTCACAAAAAATAAAAAATACGACTTATTTTTAAACTTGTCTAAATTTCATGAAAATATCCAGTCAAAGGAGCTGTAAATTCTGGATAATCAAACCTGATGGAATAAATTGGGATTCAATGTTAAAAATTTCTTCATTTATGTGTGTACCTGTCGGGATTTACCCACCTTTAGCACCTACGTTGCTACCATTTTATTTATTGATTTATTTGCTATAACCGTACATGGGGAACAGCATTTAAGTTAAAAGTAATAGACTATGATGTATATAGCGAGGGAATGTGTAATAGTTTATGGTGCACATATTTTAACGGTGGACGGTATTGCCCTGTGCATCCTAAAAACTAGCCATGCCTGGTACATACTTTGTCTGGGGAGAGCAGTTGCACTGGGATTCCTGCTACCACCCGGTTCATCCACCAGCTGGCGTTACACTGTTGCTGCAGCAAGACCACTTCCCACCCACTGTTCACTTTTTTTATCTTGAACATGGTCGGTTCAGCGAGTAGCAGGGACGGTAGGTGGGTTTTTAAAGATGAGCATTTTAGGATAAGTAAAAAACGATGATTCTACCAGAGAATTAGTTCTCTCAAGAGAATCAAAGTTCTCCAGTTGAATCCGACCAAACTGTGTTACCAAATGGAATATCCCTCTTGCTTACGGCACATATGTGGCAGTGTGCAATGTGTATAATTACATTGTGTACATTGGATACTTTAATTTATGCAAAACTTACTTATGTCACTTACTCCCACTCCACCTTGCGTCTATACACTATTATCTGTTGCGGCTGGTCCACCCCAGTGCCAGGAACTGTAGGTAACACTGTTTCATCGGATTCTACTTGGAGAACTTAGATTCGCCTGCGAGAACACGTTTATTGGTAGAATGATTGTATCTACTTCGCATAATCCATCTCACTATGTTACCAAACGGGATAGAGTAAGAAACGTGGCACTGCCAGCCAATCTATAAAATGTGGTCATGCGTCTGCAGTCGCTGTAGCAGAGAACGCCATTAATTCATGCTGGTAATGGGTGGCAAACACTTTTGAGGATGACCAGTTAGGCATGGCCACGATTTGAGAGGAGGAAACACTGCACACGCAGCCGCTATTTAACTGCCGATGACACTCAGTGCGACAGGAAAAGCTCTGTGTCCAGCACTACGCACAACCAACGTGCCACAATCTGGGCACTAACCGGGCGATGCGGATGCACATATGATAGACAAAGTGCATTGGAACGATTCCCTGACGACCGAAAAAGCTGGTCTTGCAACCACTCCGTCCTACGGATGACGCCGCATAACGCACATCTAATGACCTGCCCTCTTAGCGCAGCAGGCATAGGACCAAAAACGGCGCATCACTTCTGCTAATTTTATGGCCTTGTACAACAAACACTACCTCAGCCTTTTAAAACATCACACCATAGTAAATTTAGTTGGGCTAACTCACTTGTCCTATATCCCGTACTAATGGCTATCAACTGGGTAAATGCAATGGTCTTAAATAATTTACTACTAAGGCCAAATCACATATGACCACATATCTAGGACTTGGGGGCCGCTTATTGAACAACCCATGTACAAAACACTGCACCATCGGAACACTGATGAATGGTCCCAACCTTCGTGAAACTTGGCAATAGGCACCAGGTAGCCCACAATACTTCAGTACAACAACCCATATCAAAACAAATCCACCAAGAAATTCAAACACACATACACTCCCTAATCGCACACACCTGCTTTCCCAAAGTGTCCATCGGCAATCATACCCCCTTCGAGTAAAAGGATTCAAGTCAGAGTTCAAAACCTCTAAGGCTACTGCAGACCTTGCGCACACAGAAACAAAACACTGGCTTGTTTTAATAAATCCTTGTGGGGCACAGCAAACATTTCACTAGTCGGTGCTGAAGCCACTAGTTCCGGGTGCAATTCCATTGCAAACGCTAATTTTAACCGCTCTCAGCACGTCTCATTCATAGATAGTAATGCCGGTATCGGTATAGCTGTTGCATCGACAGTAATTTGTGATAAGTGTACCTGCCATGAACTGGCGAAGTCCACTGGTTCCATGGCACAGAACAGCAAAGCTTTGAATTAGGACAACAACACCTGGAAAAGGTCTCCTTGCACCGACGTCATCACGACGTCCACAATTTCCAGTTTTTATCTTCGGAACTGGGGGAGAATTGGTTTGTGTGTGGTGTGTGTTTGCCTCTGACACAGACAAAAGCACCTCCTTGTGCCTTTTCCACCACGCCAAAACTTTAACCTTGACTTCCCACACCGGGTGCTTCGCCGATACCACTTGGGTAAATTCGCGGTGCCAGCAATTTAAATCAAATCACCTTCACGGCTCGGCCTCCGCCACTTTGGATGATTCACATACATATCATTTTCACGAACCACATATTCACCAGGTTCTAACCAACGACCACAGCGGCTCTCATAACCATAACCGCCATGACTCATACGATGCGTCTCGGGCCGGTAGCGCACGCAAAATCTGTCTTGTCTCGACACCATTCCTCCATGTCCCCACAAAAAGTACGAGAGCGACCAACACTTGATGAGATCAGGCGTTGGCGAAGGTGGCTTAGGATTGGTTTGAGGACGAGTATGGAAATTCTTGGCGCCGCGTTCAGACCGAAAGGGATACATTGGAATTCGAAGACTTTGCTGTTATAACTTATACTCACAGTTTAATCACGCAAAACCAAAAGTCGAAGATCTTCTAAGGTTTTCCCCTCGAAACTTGCGAATTTTCGACAAACTTTACTGGTTGTCTTCATCAGGCAGTTAAGCCACCGGCACGCACACTCACAATCCTTCCAAATTCAAAACTCTTTCCTCTTCAAATCACAGTAGGCCTTGAGTCAGCATTCCAGGCTGGTGTTGGCACTGCTCAAAGATGTTTCTTCATCGGTTTCTTCCTCCGTAGTTGGTGGTGCGGGGAGGAATTTCTTCCAGCTTGCTTCCAGTCTAGTTTTGAATTGAGGTGTCACCATGTTACAAATAGTTTTATAAGCTGGTTCTTGTGTGTTCAGTAGTTTTATTGATATGCCTCTACACTGCTGAATGGCCATTGATTCTAAGGCAAGGAGGTGTGCCCCCTTGCTGGAATCCGACTTGAGCAAGATTATAGTCTGCTCCCAGTCAATCTGGTGTTTAGATTTCTTGCAATGCATGGCCACTGCATTACTTTTGTCTTCTTCAAGGATGGCTTTCCAGTGCTCCTTAACTCTAACGCAAATTCGACGTTTTGTCTCTCCAATGTACTCACTTGGGCATCCCCCACATGGGATCCAATAGACTACCCTGGTGGAATTGGGTAGTCTTTCAACATCGAAGTCTGCGTCTTCTTCCACCCCTCCTCTCGTGCTTTCCTGTATTGGTTGCCGATCTTCATCTTCATTCGTCTCTCGGGCTCTTACCGTCCTCGACCTGGTTTGGTACTGGTGTTGGTGGTGTTGTCTCGCATCTTCCTGCTCTCCAGTGTTATTGGCCCTAAGTTCACCAGTGGTGGAGTTTGGCTTTTCCTTTTCTTCTTGCTTCAAAATCTTACTTCCAAGCAGTTTTCTGATGGTTTTGGGATTGCGGAAAAAACAGGATGTCCCTACTTTGGACAGGGCTTTTTTAACCCTTTCTCCTCCCTTCGGAAAATAAGTAACAACCTCAACTGGATTCTCATTGGGTGGGTCTTTCGGCTTCATTTGGCGCAAGGGGTCTTTCCAGGTCTTGGCTTTCTGAATAGCTTCATTCACGGCTTTAGGAGGGTACCCAAGGGCTAAATACTTTTCCTTCGCTCTTTCTTTGCTGTTTTACATGAACCTGAACAGACGGAGGACGGAAGGGTGGAGGGGAACATGTAGGTAAGTGTCTTCGAGGTCGATGGAGATGGTCCACTCGGATAGCTTGAGGGAAGGTCGAATTGATTCTAGAGTTTCCATTTTGAAGTGATGATTTCCATGAAGTGATCGAGGGTTTGAAGTTGAAAATGATTCTGTCGCCTCCGGATTTCTTTGGTCTCAGGAAGATAGAGCTGTAGAATCCTGGTTTCAGGGGTCTGGATTTTGACGAATCGCAGGTTTCGAGAGTAGATCGTCTATTTCCAGGGTGAGAGCCGGTAGACGAGATTGGTGGATCCTTTGAGTCCGTCTTTGAACAGGTCAGTGAACAAGACCAGAAGTTCTCTCATAGGGGGATTAATGGATTAACCTTCTTTCGCTTGCACCAATGAAACCATCCTTCCCACTGACTGTTGTAGAGCTTGTTGGTTGAATTTCGAAGTGCTTTGCTGGTAATTCTGGTGGCCTGTTCCTCAAAAATTCCTGCCTCCTGGATGAGTTTGATGATAGTAGCCACCGTGCAGATGTAAGATTTTGGAGTTGGGGTGGAATTTGGTTCCTTCTGTTGTGACAGTAGGTCTGGGATATCGGAAAGTCTTCTTGGAAGATCCACGAACAGGTTTAGGAGCTGGGGGAACCATGGAGATGCCGGACAGTTGTGTGCGATTAGGAGAAAGAGGCCATGAGTTTGTTCGATCTTCGTGAGTATTGAAGTTTGAACAGAGGGAATAGGTAGGCGAATAGGTTCTTCCAGGGAAAGGTCAGTGCATCCACGGCGCATGCATGCAAGGTCGCCCGGGACTGGGCTGATGAATTGGGGAAGTCTGGCATCGTGCCTCGTGGCAAAGAGGTCGATCATGGGTTTGCCCCAGATGTTGAAGAGAGATTCGCAGATTGATGTTTTGAGAGTTCATTCCCCTGATGGTAGTTTGTTGTGAAAGAGGGCATCTGCTTTTACGTTCCGGTTGCCAGGTATGTGGAGAGGTTGGAGAGTTGTGTTGATTTCCTGATAAAGGTTGAAGATGTTTGATGTAATGAAGTGAAGGGTCCGTGAACGGGTGCCTCCTTCCTTGCGTATGTATGCCACTGCCGTGGTGTTGTCGGCTTGTACTTGGACTATCTTGTTTGCTATTATCGGACGAAAGTGATGTAAGGCGTTGAGGATTGCTTTCAATTTGAGTGTGTTGATGTGTTCGTCTGTGCCGGGGGGCCAGGTTCCGGAAACTTTGAGATCCCGAATGTGTGCTCCCCATCCCGTCAGGGCTACATCCGTTAGCAGTAGTAGGTACGGGGAAGGTTCGTGAATGGAAACCGATTTGTCTAGGTTGGAGGTGTCCATCCACCACTGTAGGCAATTCCAAGGAAAGTTGCTATTGGAGGGCTTCGTTTTTGCGATTGGAAATGGGTGAGGGCCCCAGGTGTCGATGCGGAAGTGATGAACGGGGCGGGACATCGGGTAGGGTAGGAGGTCGGCCATTGAGTCCATTTTGCCAATGAGGGAACTCGGGGAGGTTAAGGAGTGTGGAGTGGATTTGGAGAAAGCTTGACTGTGAGCAAGGAGGGCGATTTTTCTCTCCACTGATGGTGTGACACTTGCCTTTCATAGGTCAAATTCTACGCCGAGAAAGGTTTGAGCGGGAAGAAGTGGAGATTTCTTCCAATTTACTCTGAAGCCGAGTTTGCGTAGGTGGTTCAGCATGAAGGTTTTGTTTTGAATGTTGAGAAGCCAGTCGTCGAGAAAGGCGTTTGCTGTGCTTTGGTGACAGTGGCTCAGAACTGGCTTCAGAATGAGTGTGAAAATGCGGGCGGGTGGGTGGGGGGGGGGGGGCATTCACCCCGAATGGAAGGCTCTGGAATTCATAACCTTTGTGTTGATACATGAAGCAGAAATAGTGAAGGAATTTCTTGTGAAGGGGGACATGAAGATAGGCATCTTCGAGGTCGATTGATATCGTCTATTCCATGGGTTTGAGCGAAAGGCGAATGGTCTGGAGAGTTTCCATTTTGAAGTGTTTGTTGTGCATAAAGCGATTTAAGGGTTTTAGGCTGAAAATTATCCGTTCGCTGCCTGATTTCTTCGGTCGGAGGAAGATGGAGCTGTAGAAGCCAGGTTTGGAATGATCAGGGCAAAGGCGGATTGCATTTTTGCTTAGGAGTGAGTTCTGTGGTGAGAGCTGGTGAGGTCTTTGTTTCGAATTCCCATCGTGGAGAGGCTGTCAGTTTTGGTTTCTTGATGAAGGATGGTTGAAAGCCAAGGGATACGATGGAGAGGATTGTTATTTGTCTTGTGTAATTTACTGCCATGCTGGGAGGAAGTGACAGAGTCTGCCGCCGACAGGACGGTTGTGAACATAGTCATTGTTGGCGGTGGGGTCTGCTTCTGTTGGAAGATGGGGAGTAATTGGAAGTCGATGAGTATCTGCTTCGGTTTGAGTTTCTGTTGGTTTCCATACGGTTGTTGTCACGAAAGTCCACCTTTCCACCTGGTCGAATCGTGAAGAAAAGTTAGGTTTTTTTGGACGACGTTAAAGAGAGGAAAAATTTGTCCTCTGAAAATTTAAGGTGGGAGGTGGTGAAGGATGCCCAATTTTTTGGCCTGGCAATGATGGTTGGTAGGAGATGGTTTTTTTTTTAGCGTTTTCTGCGGTTGCAAAGACCGAAGGAATAGCCTTTTGCCTTTCGATCTGCAAATATCAGAAGGTAGTTCATAGGTCTGACGAGATGAGAGTTGTCGAACTGTCACAGAGAATATACGAATAAATCGTGGTTGGAGCAGGAGCTTGTTAAGGCTTGCCAGGCTGCCGTTATGTTGTTGTGGTGGTTTAAGTCCCGACGGTCAAAGGATGACTTTGGGGATGGAGGTTCCAGAGTTGGTAGGGGGTCCACCCAGGCTGGTCCCAATACTGGTCTTGCAGGCAAAAACGTGGCTTGTGAAAATGATGAGGTCGAATCACAAGGTTTCAGGGTTAAAAGTGAATGTTGAAACCAAGGTGGAGGTTTGTAGCATGGTTTGCTTCTGGAGGTTAGTGGAATGAAGCACCATGTTCTGAGGGTGATGGGGGTGTGTGGTTCGGGATGAGGTTGAATTCTGCTTGAGAGTGCTTCGCTGAGAATTTGATTCGCTGAAGTTTGTAGAAGTTGACTGTTTTGGCGATGTAGAGCTTCAAAGGAGGCTTTCAAGGTTGAATTTTCTGTTTGAAGTGTGGTGAAAGTTTCTTCAATTTTGCGAATGTTTTTGGAGAGTTGGTGCTTTTGTTTTTCTTTCAACTTCAATCTGTGTCGGAGAGTTTTTGAAGTTGACGTGCAAAAGGGTGTCGAGACGTCGGAGTCCAGGCCGTAAAGGTTTTCATTTTCGTATTCCGGAAATGAAACTTGTTGTGGAGGATGCAAATTTGGGGGTGTGGTGTGGGAAGGCAATTTTCCGACTTGTGTTGTGGAAGTTGCAGGGGTAGTATCTGTGGTTTCAACTCGACGTTGAGGGTCGACATTGTCGTGATTGCTTTTCCTGTATTGTCATCGTTAAGCCAGGTCAGAGGCAGATTCCAGCATCTTCAATTGTGGGCACTCTGCCGAAATATACATCAACCTTATCAGTTTAGGGTAGGTTTTTGACATTTTTCGTTCTCACCATTGTTGTTGGATGACACGATCTAGAAGAGAGGAACGCTAAACAGGCGGGAACTAGTTGACGGCTTTGTCACAACATGGCGGAGCAGCGGGAAGCGAAACAGTGGTGAAATCGTTGCCGGAAATTGAGGGTTGAGTGTCTTGTTTCCAAGTTGATGGTTTTGTGAGTCAAAAGGCTTAATTGTGCAATTTAGATACTGCTTTTTTATTTTTTTTTAAATGTCTACCGCCTAGAATTTCTTTGGTATGGCTAGTTCGTCAGGCATAGGAGTAAAGTAGCCGTACGGTCCTGCGGTGATGCGGGTGAAAGCTCGAAGATGATGTTGATGGTGGAGCTTTCAGACGGCGTCTGGCATGGGCATGACGGCGGACACGTAGCAGCACGGCTCTTGGGAGCATTTCCATGAGGGATCGGGCGAAAGCCGTGTCAGAAAGAGAGTGACGGATTCCAAGTCAATCTTTTTAGATGATGTTGACACAGGGATAAAGCAGGAATCAAGCCCGAGTTACGGTCGTTGAGACCGGCCCGGAAGGAGATGGGAAGGAAGTGTGGTGTCTCTGTATGGTGCGGCTGAAAGCTGTTCCAACGAGAGGTCATGATTGAATGACAGAGCTTGCTGATGGTGTTTTCCGACCAGGGAACGGAAGGGGTCGGGTCATCTTCCAGGACACGGATGAAAGCAGGTGCACGGAGAAGCAATTCTGGGCTGAGTTAAAGGTTTGTGAATCCGACTCAGAAGGGCGGCTGTGGAGTTTTCCAATGGCGTGGGTCACAGGGCGAAAGCAGGAATGGGAGGAGCGTGGATGAGACTCGGGAAACAACGGGGAATCCATTATGTCCTTTCATGGAGTTTGCAGTTAAACATATTAGATAAGGATGAAAGGGTCCTAACTTCCGAGTGGTGGATCAGTCCAAGAAAGCAACGGGAAGGGAGCCACGGTGTCTTCGTGGTTTTGGGAACAAAAGTCAGTCGTCGGAAGAAAAATTCCAAGCAAGTTTTGGGACAGAGGAAGCTTTCGGGCGGTGGGTCAGTCCCGGGAATCCACGGTGTCTTCGTGGTTTTGCGAACGAAAGCGAAGCAGGTCCATTGGAGGAAAATCTTCAGCTAATTACGGACGGTGGGTCAGTCCCAGGAATCAACGGGCAAGGAGTCATGGTGTCTTCAGCCAAAAGGTATTTCAAGATGGCCGGGGAGCAGCGAGGCGGAATACGCCGGTTCAAAAAGATGCAATCCATGCGAAAGGTAGCAGCAGAACGAGTGACTGACCAAGACAAAAAGATGAGAGACAAAGAGACAAAAAGATGACAGACTCACCGAGTTACCATTCATATAAGGAGGCCTGCGTATGAGCGGGACGGGGTTGCCGATCTGGCTGGTTACAACACTCTGAGATCTCAAGGCCCAACAGCAGCATTGAGACAATCAATGCAAAAATTGACAGGTATTGGGCTTTTCCCAAGCAACAAGAAACTCATTTTTGACCTCAAAAAATGGCACTTTCAGCAGTTAAAATTTTGTAAAACGCCATTATGTGAGTGTTTACAAGGTTTGGAAACTATTAATACCAATGCTGCAAGTAGTTTTACAAAGAACTTTGCAGAAAAGCCCCTGGTTTCTTGGCTTCTGTCTTTTAGGTGCTGACTATGTTACGGATGTCATACAAGCAAATAGTGTGTTCATCATACTTCTTGTATGAATCTTGGCAAGAGATGGGTGTAAGGAACATTTTTAACCCAATGTATCTTTTGGTTAAAAACAAGACACGACTTTCCTTACAACATGTGCTGTTGGTGTGGAGAGCTACTTATTTAATTTGGGTACAGCACTAATCTTGGCTACAGTAAATCATCTGCAGACAGTTTCAGCAGATATACGAAAGGCATTTTTTTTGGGGGGGTGTGTGTCACATTTTAATTTTGGACCTTGATTTGGAGGAGTCAAGATTCTTTCAGGGCCTCGAAGGGGAGGGGGGATCATCGAAAATTTGATGTTCACATTTTCATATCCCCCCCCACCATAAATAATGACCGGCCCCTAAAATATATTATTAATTTGGTCAAATAAATTCAATGCCCTTCAGTCTAGATTTAAAGGTTACTAGTATAGGTGCCTGGGCAACATCCGCACTCCGCAGGGAGTGCATTCAACGGACCAACAACCAGAGTTGAGAAGAAGGTCGAATTGACGTCAATCTCGCTTATTATGCTAACCACCAGTTTAAATTAGTGACAGAAAAAACTGTAAAAGGTGATAGGTTTTCACCAAAAATTCAACGGACAAACTATTGTATTGTTCTGCTGTGGTGGTATCGTGTATTTTTCCTGGAGATAAAAATTGGTGACCCTGGTGGTGTATTCACCTTCCCTCCTTTGGAAGAGAAGGTTACTAATAATGTTTGTAAGTTCATGCAGTATTGAGTATGGTAAGTCTTAGCTTTCTAATTTCAAGAGAGTCAAGACTTAAAATATTTAAGTGTTCTGTATAGGTTTTGTACCTAAAACCAGGCAAATACTTTGTGAAGGTTCTCTCGGCAGATCGATGAGCTGAACATATTTTAAAAGATGTGGAGCCCAGACTTGACAAGTGTACCCCAAAATAAATTTAGAAAACCTTGAAAACGAAGATAATTTGCTGTTTAACTTAGATCTCTCTCACTCGCTCGCGCGCACGCACGCACACACAAACACACACACACAGAATCGATACAACTTACATTTCGCATTATCCACCATCAGCTGAATGGGCTGTGAATATTGTTGCATGTGCAATAGTCACAGCCCCTTTTTGATAGGTATGCAAAATGTGTTGCATACAAGAATATACCAGCTAGGCTATGCATGATGATAGGACAGGGCGACAAAGGGAATACTTGTGAAACAAAACTGGCAAATGACTGGATGTGCATGTAGTTCAAAGAAGACTATTGTAGCACAAAATGTAGCAAACACCCCATACAGCACTCTGTTATGACTAAGCCACGATAAACACAAACACTAAAAAATCTCCAAGTGAACACAAGTGGCCAACTCTTAGTGTGGCTTCTTCAGACGGTTAGTTTAAGGCAATGTTTAAAACATGATGATCGCTTGACAAAAAATGTGGGTAAGAGCTGGTGAAATAAAGGAACCACATGCATTTACACATTGGGTGATATTTGTAAACTTTTATATCAACACTCGAGTCACACAATGATATGTCTTTACCGTGGTTTCCTCGAATATCCAGCCACAGCGTCTGGTCCAAAACTCCAGTGTCTGTAAGCAGCTGGTTGTATACTTTCCACTCTTCAATGTATTGCTGTGAGCCATGGTAATCTCCTGTCTTAGCATCAGTTAAATCACCTAACAGAAGGCACAAAAATTTTTAATCCTCATACATTCAATGGGCATAGTGTCAGGCCACTCTGGCCAAATGAATGAGCCCTTAAGCCTCAACCCCCCCCCCCCCCCAGGGAGGGTGGGGGGCTCTTTTACGGGGTATTATTACTGATTTATGAAGGCATTTACTCTTAAATAAGGTGGCGGCAGGGCTAGGCAGGCTTCGCACACAGGTCAAGAGCCCAGCAGAACTTGATACTGTCGATGTCTGCAACACAACTGCGTCGGAAAAAACTGTCCGCAGGTGTAGCCATTCTCTCTTTTTTTTATGCGGTTACCCTCATGTTTATTGGTTTTCACCAAACAACTTTTCAGTAGTTTAACTTCTTGTTTCAGCTATCCCACCAATGGAAAGGTCTCGTCGAGACAATGAAAATGGTGTATCAGTCCAAACTTGATAAAACAGTGAAATTTGCCTGCATAACATACCACTGACACAGTTGCAACATCTGGAGATAGGTCGATACGTAATTACCATAAATTGCCTACTAAACACCCATGGGCTGTTAAAATTAATTCGATTAAAAAAAGGGCGGGGGGGATTCCTTAATAAAGTTATAATTCATTTTTCGAAATTTATTTATGTCCATGGATTTTTGATCATTCACGTAATCTAGTATTAACGCAATGCCTTTATTCTAATTTACTAACTTTATAGTTTATTTAGTTTCTTTATGTATAAAGCTTTTAATTAATTTAGCTGCAGAAAAAGAGCAATTTAATGCGATAAAACATTGATTTCCCTAAATGTATGAAGCTTTTAGTCAATCTCCAGCACAGAAATTGAGATTTAAGGGGGAGGTGCTGTAACTAGGTTATCTCATGATTTCTGACCTTAAGCACTGTTAGGGAGGGGGGGGGGAATTGCCTATTTACAGTATAACAAATTATGTACGTACATAATACGACATTACTATTTAACATTAGCAACAGACAACCAAATAATAACTAGTTATAACCTTACAGTTAGGCCAGACAAATAAAAATAAATGTTTCTCGGGAACAGCCCACATCCTATAAAACTCTGCCCCCCCCCCCCCCCCAAGTTTTCAATAAAAGAAATTCATGCTCATCATGCATTGTCAAGTTTGTCTTCTAGAATGATGACGTTTGGACTTAACTGCTGTGACTCACAAGCTCTCAAACCTTGTACACTAGTACAAGACTTAAGCATTAGCCCAGAAGCAGAATTTTTCAGCCCTGTTGCAGAAAGGGCGGTGCAAAAGGTGCGGTGCACCAGGGCGAATCGGAGAGGGCGGGCAAATTTTTCGTAAAGCAAATATTATAGATTGTAATTCAGTTTGTGATTACTTGACTACTCAAATCAAAAACTATCTCCGCACCACTATGAAGCAAGCAAGACTGTGTGGTTCAGCATTGCTCTCGAGTGAGCGTGATCTGGCCAGAAAGTGTGATTACAAGCCTGTCATAGAACGTTGGGCTCCATTGAAAGCAAGACAAATTGATGTAGGCGTGACCATGG
>JAHWFP010202521.1:5548-27722 GCA_023313725.1 Lithobius niger | reverse complement strand
GGGGGGCGCAAATTTTTTCTTATCGCACCCAGGCAACAGAACACTAGCGCCGGCCCTAGTATGTGACACCAATTGTCAGAAAAAAATTGTCTGCAGCTAATCTGTTTTTATGATATGGTTACCAACACGTTTAGTTGTTTTTATTGCCTCATCTTCATTAGGAAATTATTTGCTCGAAAACCCTTTAAGCTAAAAATATAAACATGCTTACTTTGGAATATAGAAACCATTATATAGTATGTCCCAGAAGTCCCGTCCACCCAAAATAAAGAACTATGTACTGGATATGAGTTCATAATAACAACGTACTCATATTGATGATTCCCAAACTGACCTCGGAGATCATTTTCAAGGTCATCCAAAATATATCTCCTAACCTATTCAAGATACGGGCATAAAGTAAATCAGAAAGTTGTTTGGGATGATACCACAAGTCCAACGAAGAAAACAGAACTGAAATCGCGCCACAAACACGGACGATATGGGCAATACAACTTGGACACTGCAGGAGAGCCAACCAAGGGTCAGCGATAAGCAATCACTTGTTGCATCATCACGTGGTTGTGTACCGAAGCACTAACTATCGACTAGAAGAAATCCTGTGCCCAATTTTGTTAATTGTATGAAAGCACCCCAACCCCACCCAATTAAGTTTGGTACCCCCCAATGTGAAGGTTTGGGAACAATCTAAATAGCTTTCTTTTAATGGAGCAAAGAAACCCCTCGTACAAATTTTTTTAAAATAATGAGAAAGCTCCGCAAACTTTGGGTACTGCTCTCCTCTGCTCCGAAAGGCTATCAGTAAGGTGCACTACTAAGTGCGGAACCACAATAAATTAACCGCTATGGCTAAAAAGTAGAAGTTTGTGGATACTTTCTGTTTATTTGAATTTGTTCTGCATTATTGTATTTGTGTTATTACCTTAATGTAATGAAGGAAAGTTGTATTCATTAGTGACGAATGTACCTGTATTTTCTGGCCTATGTATTGGTGATCTGGTTATGGTGCACCTTCTAGATACCCATTTTCAGCTTCAGTTCGTTCCATGCTTGCTGAATGGATGTTTTAAGCATAATCATTGCTTCAAAACCCCTTTAAATGTAATTAAGGCCATGAAATAACTGGATTTGATCACTTTCTAAGCTTATCGCTGCCCTTTGGTTGGCTTCTCTGCAAGGTCAAATTGTTTTGCCCATATTTTCTTTATTTACGCCACGATTTCAATTCTGTTTTCTTTGTTGATCGTGTGTTATAATCCCAAACAACTTTCTAATTTACTTTATGTCCGTATCTTGAATGGTTTAGGAGATATATTTTGGCTGACCTTGAAAACGACCTCCAAGGTCAGTTTGGGAACCATCATCAGATTCGCCATAGGTGATTTCCTATATGAGTACGTCGTTATTACCAACTCATATCCAGTATATAGCCCTTTATTTTGGGAGGACGGGACTTCTGGGACGTACAGTATACGACGCGCAATTCCAAAAGTTCCAAGAAAAACATATTCAATCTCGGCAAATTTTCGATAGTCTACGATGCTGGAGATATATAACACAGCCAACTATCTTCATCAGTCACTATTTTCAACTCACAACTTCACCAGTTAAGTTCTAGCTTATTATATATTTTGGATGACCTTAAAAATGACCTCCAAGGTCAGTTTGGGAACCATCATCGGATTCGCCATAGGTGATTTCCTATATGAGTACGTTGTTATTACTAACTCATATCCAGTATATAGCCCTTTATTTTGGGTGGACGGGACTTCTGGGACATACTGTGTACGACACGCAATTCCAAAAGTTCCAAGAAAAACATATTCAATCTTGGCAAATTTTCGATAGTCTACGATGCAGGAGATACACAACACAGCTAACTATCTTCATCAGTCACTATTTTCAACTCAACTTCACCAGTTAAGTTCTAGCTCATTTGAATTTTGGCGCCTCGACTTGGCCTCCGATTTACAAGGACCTTTTAACCCAGCAATCCAATTTCAGTTGTGTAATGAATTCCGGGAGCGTCTGAGCAAAGAAGTGGAAAATAGGCCTACCAAATAATGGGGGCCGTGCGGAAGCACCAACCAAAACCGGCCTCGCAAAAATCGGCTAGCTTACCTTGTAAATATCAGTGGCAAGTCGAAGTGCCAACATTCGAATGAAGCTAGGACTTAACTGGTGATGTAAGTTGAAAATAGTTCCTGATGAAGATAGTCGGCTGTCTTATATATCTCCAGCACCACAGACTATCGAAAATTCGCCAAGATAAGAATTTGGTTTTCTTTGAACTTTTGAAATTGTGAGTATCGTGCGTCAATATAAAGCCCTTTAAGCCTCATGGTTGTTTAACATTAAGCTGGTACTACATTATGTGCAGTTATACTCATCAGCATGTTACAAAAGTAAACAGGATAATTGCAAAGAGCTTACCTGTTGCCAGGACAAGAGCAGGTTTTATAGTTCGAACAGTGATACCGCAAAATTCTTGCAGATGTTGAACACGTTTTGGATCTAAGAATAGGCTTATGTGCAAGTCAGACACCTGCAACCAAACAGAAAAATTGAGTACTCAGAAAACAAGGCGTGATTTGAGTTATCATTCAGTACTTTAAGACTGTGTTGGTCTAGTCAATGCTGCAAATTGACAGTAACCAAGTAGGAGACTAACGAGCACCAAATGATGTTCTCAAGCCAAATACTTTTTCTTTCATCCAGCCAGAGTTTAGCTGATGGAGCAACTTTATTAGGAAAGTACACTGTTACCTACACAGGCTGGTGGTGTTGCTATGAATTTTACCTAAAACTTCAAATCAAAATTTAAAAAAACACAACTTCCACGTATACGGATGCCCGCAACAAAACTAAGTTTGTGAAAAAAAATTGTCCGCAGTAATAAATGTAGTTTTCATTAAATAACTTCTCAATGCTTTAACCTATTGATGGATTTTTCCACCAAAGGATGTCTATCAAGGTAATTAAAATGGTATAGTAGAATGTTAAAATACCTTTCAAAACCTTTACAAAAAAAGGTAAAACTGCAGGCAAACCTTATCTGCAGTACCCTTTACCAGGAGCCTATAGAAAACAACTAGGAGCGTGTCTCGGTAACTTCCACTACAGTGTTAAGTCAGGAGCGGCTACAGTGGTGTACAAATTTGTTAGCAGAGGTCGCCACCTGCATGAGATGATTAAAGGTGTGCGTCACGTCCGTAAGGCTAATTTTCGGTCCTTTGTTCGTTAACAATAAGTGTTTAACATGGACACAATACCAAAGTAATAAAAAAAACCTAAACAAACAGACAATCAGTTGTTCGCAAGTTGCTCTAGCAACAATAAAATAGAGCGTTGCTTTCGTAGCACACGTCTGCTTTGTGTGCTAAGTTTCAGTTTCGATTTTAGACAACATGGTGCAGGCACAGTATTGTTGCTCCTTCTGGCGTTAGCATATCGTACTAAATTAAGCACTCCTAACATAGACCAGTCACACTCGCTCCTAGTTGTTTTCTATAGGCTCCTGCCTTTACCTAAATACTACCGCTACATGTTGTCTAGGGATCAGACTGTCCTGACTTGACTTTTAGCGATATTTAATAAGCCACTCATTTCATTTCCTGTCATCTGGTGTTTCAGTGGCGATGGTTAAAGGTAGTGTTATGCAGCTTACCGTAAATCGTGGATTAAACGCCCATGGGCTTATGCAGTTAATTTGGCTAAAATAGGGGGGTGGGCTTTAAATCGAGCATTATCAATTTTCTAACCTTTCTGGACATCTATTACAGAAAATTTGAAGCTTTTGAACGATCTCTAAACGACCAATTTTTACATCCTTTTAATTGCTGTGAAGAAGGGAGGAGGCTTAGGTGAGAGATGCCCAGGCGTTGTGCAGGTACTAGGAGCTAAAGGAAGAGCCCACTATTACTACAGGGAGGGAGAAGGTAAACATAGCAAGCAGTACTATCTTTATTCACATCATATAACTTACAGGCAATTTTTCGTAGAAAAACGAAATTTGAGGGGTGGGCTTTAACTCCACTATTTCATGATTTTAACTTTACAGCAATTTTGGGGGTGGGCTTTTGCTTCAACTGGGCTTTTAATACACGATTTACGGTACTACCACCAAGAGGGAGATACATGCTACCAAGAGCGCAAAGAATACGGTTTCAGCAAACAAAATTACAGAAACTTCTGCTTGTTTGGGGCTCAATTCTACTGACTGAAGGACACCCAGGCCTAGAGCTAATTGATAATAGATTCTACCACTGATTCCTGCTGGAGTTTTTCTCAATGGATTCCTCTGGCCATTGACCTTGTGTTGGTGCTAAATTAACATGTTCTTCATTAATGTCTGATTCCACTTGCAAATTTGGGTTTCCTCCTTATTAGCAATTGGTAGCACAGGGTTTGTACAACCTCATCTAAACCATAGCCTATTCCATGCCTTTCCCATACCCCAAAAATAATTTTCCATGCAATTTTTCATACTCAGCAACCTACTCCAATAATTGCGGTGCTAAATTTGATTGTTTTTGGACAGTACATATTATTGTAACAAACTTAGTCAGATATGAAAGGAAAAAATGGCTCTAAACTCTAATAACATACAGGTTAACTAAAAAAAATTATTAGAATTGCACAAGTTCTAAAACTTGAAAATTAAGGTTAAGAGTAAATTCTATGCTTTTCCAGCCTTATATTGAAATTAGAATGCCACACTTTTCAAGGCCTGGAAAAAGGCCTTATGAAATTCCATACTTTTCTAGCTTTTTCAATGCCCCGTACAAATCCCTGTCCGCATATTCCACGGCTTGTTTCTTATACCAGTTTCTTTCTTTGAATGACTTAATTTGGCCAGTGACATGTTTCAGTATGATGGAACAGAAGTCCGTTGGTTTGATCATATGTACGTTATTATCACTGGCAGAAGACTCTAAGCTCAGGAATCGAACACCATTACTGAACAGAAAATCTAGATTCTAAACTCTATAAATCGAATCAGGCTTCAACGAAGAGCTTACTTTCATCTTGAAACAAAGAACATCATCAACTTAATATCAGTGGAGCTAGGAAGCTCCACTAACAAAGAAGACAACGAGAAAACAGCTTAAGTCATCTGTGACCTCCAAATGATACCACTTACAAAATCAGATCATGCGAGATGAAAAGTTCACTAAATATAAGTTTTCATTTATCCTACAACAATTTATGCTTTCTTTAAGCTTCTGTAGCTCCCCATCAGGAGGCCCCACTGCTCATATACCAGCTGGCATTGCCATCAGTCCCTAACTCGTCATTTAGCGAACAATCCAATTCAGCGATAGAGGTGACCATGGGTGAGTCACCAAAGGTAAGTATTTTAGGATAAGTAAAAAATAATTTTACTTTTAAAATCCTATTTTTACTTCCATCCAAAAATAATTCCCTTTAGATATTGGCTGACTTCGTCCAATAGGAGGATGGTCGATCCTAACCCGGAGCTATTTGAAAAGATAATCACCATTAGTTTCTAAACATTACACGCTGTAAAGGAATCCACCTGATGCAATGCTTCATTCCACTTCATTCGCAGTTACGGCACAGTAGTGGCATTACTACTTGCCTATACAGTTGCTGGTCATAACACTTTCTCTCACATTTGTACCTCCACCAGCCCCACTGACAACTCGCACAAGGTCGTTGATGAAGATGTTAGTGTTGCGCCACGAACAAGCAGCTACAAATTCGTCTAGGGGCATCCGCCAGCCCAAAACGATACCAGTACTCATTCGTGTATTTGCACCGGGGGTGGAGGTCCAGATGAAGTGGAGCATCCCAATATGTCAACAAGGCTTAACAAAAAAAAATGGTGTGCTTCGCGGAACCCGACCGACCCTACAAGTTTTTTGCTAAAAACTGACGCGATAGCGATGCACGGCCCAATCTTATGAGGAAAATTGCCAACGAAAGTTATCAGCATCTGGGTTTCACTAATGCATAGCTAAGCTAAGCATGACACAATGTGTATTTTGTATGAGAACATGATTTAGCATAGGCCTGCATTAAATAAAAGTTTGAAAAAAATTGTAAAAAAAAGCTTTTTCCGACCTACCGACCCTATTTATTTCAACAATGTTCCACGAAGCACATAATTTTTTTTTTTTGTCAGGCTCAACTACTCCAACTTCAGCCATACAAGCATTCAGTTGCTTCGGCTGACTTAAGGCTCAAAGAAATTTACTTTAAAAAAAAAAAAAAAAAAAAAAAAAAACTCAGTTTGATCTAAACTAACCCCTCTGGTTACATAGACTTCAGTCGGGCTCGGAACGAGAAGTACCAAGGAAGGGAATTTACTTGTGCACCACCTAATCACACATCCTTAGGATCTATATCCACAACACAAGATCAGAGTGTGAATCCGATCCTATCAAGTTCGAGTCAGTTCGACTTGAAAACTAATCCGATACACGGGTAGTGGCAGCAGACTTCCTTGTTGAATGTTTTCTGACCACAAGTAGGCCTATCAGGTGTATCCTTTCTCATGAGACTGATGCAAAGGACCAAAAACGTATGACGTGTGGGCACACATTCTTTACTTAGGTGACTAGTTGTATTATGGAGACTGTTGATCCCGATTAGGCGATTACCTTGTAAAAAATGCCCGCAAACAACCACCATAAAGTACAAACTCGAGTAACGTACTGAAACGAATGTGAAGAATCCCACAACAAGCAGTTTCTATAAACACAGATACCTGCAGTGACTCAAAAGTTTTCATGTCAAATTTCCGAAAACCTGTTGGAAGACAAACACCGACGAGGGTGATCTCAGTGTCATTCATCCCCACCCTTCATGGTCGAGCAAAGGAGTCTGTAGTGTTCCGATTGTGCATTGGCAGTTGCCACTTGCCAGTAACCGATTCACGGAATTAGCACAACGAATCACTCCCAGAAATTTACGATAATGTCTCCCATTCTCCATCCGACGCCACGGTGGCAGTGCATCAAATTCAAAGACCAATACTGCTAACTAAACAATCTTCAAAGTCATCATGAAATGGCACCAGAACATCTCAAGTGTGTTAAGAAAAAGAATGCAAACCTTTTAGATATCCATGGTTAGGCTTGAACAATGGACCAGCGATGGCAGTCACGTGCCAACAATGACGCACGTGACGGTTACCATAGTCTCTTCGACATCAAGACATGACAGGAGACGGATGTTTCCGTGTACTTAGCTGAATTTTGGCTAGGGCATGTGCTGCTATTAGTTAGGAGCATAAGCATCAACTGCAGTAATGTGTGACTGGCCAGCCGACGCGCAATCTATGGGCTCAGAAGCGTCGCTGTTGTCAGCCTAGTTCTATAGGTAACATAATGGAAGACCACCGCCGACTCTGCTTGATTGTAAATATGACATTGTCTGCTCGAAAACGATGGAAGATGTAACCAGAGGACTCAATTTGCTTTGATCGTGAATGATGAAGCCTGCTGATATACAGTCGAAAATTTGCAAGATACAGACAGTGTCCTGATTTTGAAAGTGAGCATGATGAATAATTTTCCGAGTTCAGGTGATTCTAGTGAGTTTGAAAGTAATTCCAGTAGGCCTAACGGTTTATTTTATGACATTGTGTATCCTTTCTATAGCATTCCATACATGCCCACCACTTATTTCCCATCAAAATGGCCACATTCCTGTTCTGACACTTTGGGTGTATACATACTTAAATATCACGGGTGTAATCTGCCCAACAAATATTTCAGTGCAAAGCATGGACCGTGTTACAAAAGTACTATCTAAATGGCACATCTGTCACAACCAAAACCCATCATTCCTGTTCTGAAGAACGTCGTTGCACAGCATGCAGCACATTGGTTGTTACAAAGGGACAACTTTACTTGATCAACCTCAGGACCCAAACCAAAGTTGTCTTGCAAATTCCAGTTTAATTATAACTGAATTACTTTAGTTTCTGTTTCCCCTGAAAGCGGGGGCACCGTCGTGGTGAGTCTCATTGTAACAATGCATCAAGAAGAAGACGTGAGATATTTTGTAAGGAAACATAAGGGCAGGGGTGTGTAGACTTGTACGAACGTAGCCTTTCCCATACAGTCTGCTGCAACAGCGGACCACAATGAATTTACCCAACCCCCTTCCGACCAAAGTGGCAACTTGCCAATTTACCGTTTCCCCACGAATGACCTGAAAGACCATCAGACTGACATGACGTGGAGCCCATTCACTGCCAACAACTCAAAACCATATCAACTTTCGATTCCATCCGAGCCATCTTCGCAAACAAGTCCAACTCATTCCATAGGCACGAAATTCGAGCAACCAGTTCAATGTTGTATGCAGACAGACTATCTCGATCCAAATGAAATTTTCCCAGGTTACCACCTTTAGGGCTAACCACAATTGTGGCGAGTTCTACTGCCTCAGACAAAAAAATAAATACTCCGCCGGTTCAACCCCCCCCCCCCCCCATGAGAGGGTGGACCATGGAGGGTCTATACGCAGAAGTCCCAATAGTGTTTAATAGTTTGGGGTGCAAAAATAAAGTTTTGATTCAATCAAACACACAAACAAACAAAGAATAATAGCAAGTTTTTTTGCCATTATAGAAAGTGGGAATCTCGTTGAACCTTATATGCTTTGACGTGTAGTGGCCAAAGTGGCGACAGGTGCCAAATTTTCACTGGCTAACTGACATAGTTTAATTGCCAGATAGCTAGTGGCCGGTGCAAGATACACAGTTAGGAAGATATACAAGACAACCACCTATTAACAAGCTGAACAAATTGGTGTGACATGCTATGGCAATATTTTTCTGATGGGTTCAAATTCGGGACTTGCAACAACTTGCGTTTAACCATTTGACACCAACAGACGACTTTTAGAGTGCCACCCAGCAGAAATAAAAATAAAAAAATTAAGTCCCAATGCCGAGCCTACCACGAACGTTGTGAGGGGTGTCCAGAGACCTGTGAGCAAGCACAGCCCAGTTGTTTCAAAAGTGATCGGCTGCCAGCTAAGTGAATGCTGGATCGAATCATGTGACCGACTCGGGTACATACGGGACTTTAAAATAAAATAGGCCTAGTCAAAAAGTCGTTTGTTGATATGGAAAAGTTAAGTAGGCTGCACCATTTGCAGCTGGAGGAGTAAAAAAAAAAGTTAAAAGACAGAGGGGGAGGGGGTGGAGCAGGCATACAGAAGAAAAGGTGAACAACACATGTATAAGTAATTTGCATCCATCTGAAACAGTTCGGACCGTTTTAGACAGAGTACTAAACAACCCTCTCTAATGTAGGTCGCCACTCGCCATTTGGCGAATAGAATTCAATGGTTGGCACGTTTTTAGCCTTACTCGTCAAAACGACAACTAGCAATAGATTATGCACTCTGATGCTCAGATTTGCGTTTTGCTCAGATTCGATTTATAAGGGCTGTACAACAACTTTTCTGCATACTGTGGTTGACGAAAATTGAACAACTTCGTAAAATTATAAATTAGAGAAATCATGCATGGTGTATGTGGTGAGAAGAAATTGTGAAATGGCGAGTGCTTTCTACGGTCTACTGACCAAGTGGAGAGTGGAGACTGCTAATGAATTGACATTCGAAAGGGTTGCTACTAAACACCTAATTAAACCGGCAGAATACGAGGGGTATGGGCCAAAAGACTGCAGCTGAAGAGCTATAAGTAAAAAAAACCCGGCATAAATGCTTCGACATGCTGTGTTGCGGGGTGGCGCTCCCTCTCGTGCTGCATACTTGCATGGGCGGCTGTCCTTGGGGCAGCTGCTCTGAGAGAGCCCAGAGCTGACAGCGATGCGCGAGGACGCTTTTCCATCTGCCGTCAGTGTAATTGTAATGCGAAATGTGTTGAGAAAAATAAACTACGTTGGTTCGCCTAAGCTGAGATTCTCGACCGAGTGATTCCGTGGTCAGAAACCCCAGTCGGGGGGTGAATCCCGACAGTTGTATTTCTGTTTGTTAGGGTCGCATGATTTGTAGAGAAGCCAAACTCAAGCAAGGACTGCCCTCAACAATTATCCTATCACTTATCCCTATTCTTTTTTTTTTCCTGTCACTTCGGCTTGTTTTTGCATGAAATGCATAGGTTTTGACACCATTAGATGTTTTTTCAGGAATCTGATGTGCAAAACAAGTGAACTTTGTGTAGTTCAAGAGACATTTTTTAAACCGGGCTATCAGAACAAATAGGCTACTGTGTAAAGAAACAACTTCCCATAAAAATAAGTATTTTTTGAGAATGCCTACTAAAAATTATGCAATAGAAATATATACTATTCGACGACTTTCACGTTGGCCTTGTCATTGCATTTGTGCTCCAGACGATTATGGCATGTAAAATAACTTAGGGATTTCCAAGCAAAATTGTTCCTCTACATCCATAGATAACCCTTAGCAGATGAAAAGGACGTTAAATCGAATTTTTTTTCTTGTCACTGAGCGTCAATTAAGTCGAAAATTTCAAATCTGTGAGTCTGACCGGGTAAACATAATTATTGCATCATTAAATTTTTGGAGCCTTACTTTCGGCATCTGAGCTCAAAATTAGTTGATTCGATGCCAAAAAGCAATTCGTTCACCCACAGCCTACAATTAACTAATGAATGAACGCGATGGGAAGTGACGCGCAAAGGACAGTTAAGTGATTAGGTCCCCTGCAAATCTGAAAAAACGCCGGTGAATTTACGAAACGTTAACAAAGCGGGTTCGGTTTTCAATGAATCAGTGTTTTTACCTGTAAAAACCAGACGATGTGCCGTAGTGTGTCATCGGGGTACGGCGGCCCGCCGCGGACTCTGTTTACACCAGCTTCATTTTCCGATCTAAGAGAGTCGTAGCTGACGGTAATCAACTCTACGATTCGAGACACGAACGCCGACAAGAAAGTAAACAGCACAATCAAGACTACGTTGACTTTCGTAATTCTCATCTTTGCTTTCGTTTATATTCTTTCAGCGTCGGAAAACATCGTCTTTTCTTCGTGAGATCGCCACGATCGACACCAACCCGGCGCCATGCTGCTGTTTCTGAAGGCGTGTTACTACAAAAATGTGAAACGAACTACACAACGGAAAATAATAGTTCAAATACCATTAATTCCAAGCTAAGTTAGCAATTAAGTAAGTTATTTTTATTATAATAAATTTAACATAGAATTATAAAAACTAAAAAAAAATTATTTAGCTATGTTTCAAGTGATGTGACAAACATTAATTCCTCTTACACACGGATCGCCCTTTCACAATATCTTTTAAAGCGGAAGGAGTACTCGATGAAATTAGGCTAATAAAAACCTTGCAAAACTAATAATATCGGCTTGTTTTGTATAGTACCAGTAAAAAATTGTTACAAATAAGGACATTTAAAGAGAATGCTCAATAAGCAGTATCACAGTCATCTTGACGCGTATTTAAAGTTATGGGTTAGTTTTTCCTGGATCAAGGATAACTTTGGCGTCCCGAACTCGGCCTACCGTTTGATTGCGTTTTCTATAATTTCTTATTTTAATTCGAGAATTAGGATTTGCCAATTATGCCTAGCAAGAAGAAAAAGTATAACGCCCGATTTCCACCGGTAAAAAAAATATCCGATGATTATCACCGACGAATAAGTCGAAGCAAACTGAGTATTATTTGTTTGATTGTTATCGTTCAAAAGGTTTAGGGTTTTTAGAAAGTGTCGAAAGTACTGTAAATGATTACACGACTCAAGTTGAACACGTGCTATTCTGTAATAATGCTAGTTGCCAAATAATAGTAATATTGTTCTTATACAAAAGGAGCTTACAGTTGCTTAAAATCAGTAATAGCTTTTTACAAAAATGTGTTCCGATACTGGTGAATGTTTGGCTTTACCCGATAGTGTTTTGTTTTTGTCAGTATGGGGATCACAGAATTTTGTAAACAACCCCGAACTAAATACGTGGAAGCGTGCGCAGCGTGGTTTAACCACTTAACTACTCCATATTGAATACCAAAATGAAATTAATGTGGATCGTGTAGCTTTCTAATCATCGTTGTGTTATTTAACGCGGGAAGCCTAATTGTTAGGTCATAACCCCTCTGCAAGCAAACAAAATAAGAGTAATAATACCTTGGGTGACAACAGAGTAGTTCGTCCAAGATAATACTAACCATAATCCGTGTACTAAGCCTTGTCAGATCGGGTTCCTAAATCGTGCATGAGCAGGAACCCTCACTTTTTGGGGGGCTTGGGAGCAGAAAGCTACTCCTCACCGAGTTGCCGCATGTTGCGCTAGAATTACCTAAAAATGATCAGCCGAATAACTTTTCCGCTACCGTTTTTGGGACAAAGGCTTAGTTTGGCCCTCATAAATTATCTAAACTCTCTCTTTGGTGTCAAATCACCGACCTTCGTTTGTTGCCAGCATAGGCGGCGTCACCTTTACACAAGGCACAGTGAACTAGTTTGCTTAGATGCCTTACTCGGCCAGAAAGAGTCGCGAAGAATCCCATGTTCTGCTCACGTTCTCTTTTTTTTGTAATGGATATAACACAGTCAGTTTCTTACATGACCATCAGCCCAGAATCAAGTGTTCGTATCCAGATTAAAACAGTTCTTTTATGCAAACATTACACCCAGGAGTATTTTTTTTGGGGGGGGGGGGGGACTTAACTATTTATAAGTAACCATGAAAAATTGTCCTCAGTGCTCCTGTCTACCTGAGGCTGAGATTGCATCAAGTTGGTAGCATAATCATAATAAATTACGCCAAGGGTGAGACTTAGCAGAGCTATTTATTTTGTTTTTTTTGGGTATGGTTGAGCTAGTTCAATCCAGGCAAGCATAGAGAGGCTGCTGGACTGCCTGAGCTGGGAATCGAACCCACGACCTTTGAAACCAAAGGCAGAGGTCCTAGTGCTGAGCCATACTGACACGGTCAAAAGGAACGTCCATAGGCAGCATTTGACACGTGCATGCATATAAACATACACTTTCCAATCGCCACTGGAGGGACGCTTATTTTCCGCGCCACACTCCAAGTGAAACGAATGGAACACTTAAACGCAAAATAAGGATTAAAGACGGAAAGCCAAAGGTTCAACAAGAGTAAAATAAATACAGATACAAACCTATTCAAAGGTCGTGGGTTTGATTTCCCGCTCAGGTAGTCTGACAATCATAAGCCCTAAAGGTAACGTAAATACTAGGTTTGCATCTGTATTTAACTCTTGTTCAGTCTTCAGTCCTGTAAGGGTTAAAGATGGGTGTTTAACAATGGAAAATCTTCAGAATCTACTAAGGCGCTCTCTTTAAACATATTGAATCTATGATTTCTTCTTCGAGAGGTCTCAGAAGTGTCACTAAACTGTTTGTTGTTTACACTCGTTTTCGAAAAAATCCATAACGGTATTTTTGAGAATTTTCGGCTTCGAAGGTAGAATTTTGTTGTTGTTAATCTACACTTCCTACAGTGCTCTTCAGGCATCCTGTGATCATGGTTTTGTGTTCTGGATTACATCTACTCTGTTGTCATGGTTGTCACGATTTGAATGTCGCCGCATCCGTAGCCCTCTCCCATTTTTCAGCTCGCTCGTCCCAATTTCTCAGGTGGTCGTCGTTCAGCTCATTACGCGTCAGAAACTGGATGCCAGGGGTGGATGGTGTGTGAATGAATGTTCATTAGGACTCTGCCACTCTTTTCGTGCTGGCTAACGATTCCAATCACCAAAGATGTCTATCCCAATTAGAATTCGAGACAATGAGGGTGCCTGTGTCCAGAGTTCATGAGGTGTTCCTCGATGCCGTTTTCTTCCTTTGTTCTTCTAGTGTCAGCCATATGTTGCCTTACGCGAGAAAATGAAGAAGACCCTCGGGCACAGAAATAACGAAGAATAGGCATTACATAACTTGATGGGAAAAGGATGATGGTCCAGCGAATCCTGAGGGAAAAAGGAATCCAAACATATTTTCGAAGTGATGGAGGCATCAAGGCGAGTCTCATGACGGGACATAAGCAAGGTGTCACACAAATTAGATGCAGAGATAGTGTGAGAAAGAAAGAAAACGACTCCATTTTGAAGATAAAAAATGCACAGGAGGGAGTGTACAGTGTGCTGACTACCGTAGACTGCCATGCCGTTAACATCAGCGAGACAAAGAGTCAGAATCACAAATTGTGTAAGGCATCATATAGCTGTCACTGGGAGCAGAAAGGAAGACAACGGCATCCCAGTACACCACATGAACACTGGACACAGTAACATGTGGATGGACTACCCGCATTGTCTCGAATTCTAATTTAGATAGACATCTTCGCCAATTGGAATCCTTAGCCATACAGGTTCAAAAAATAGGTGGCAGAATCGTAATGAGCATTCAGGCACGTTCCACCCCTGGCTTCCAGTTTCTAACGCGTGTTGAGCTTAACAACAACCTTCTGAGAAGTTCAGATGAGCGAACTGAAAAATGCAGAGGCTACAGATGTGGTGAAATTCAAATTGTTACATCATGACATCAAAGAGGGATGTAATTCAGAGCACAAAAACACAATCACAGTTCATAGGATGCCTGGAGAAGACTGTCGGGATGTAGACTAACAACAACAAAATTTCTACCTTCAAAGCAGTCAAATTCGCAAAATTCGCAGAATCCCGTAGTGGTATTACTTTTAGAATGATTACAAACAACGAACAGGTTAGTGGCTCTCTCTTGTAGACTAACGACAAAATTTCTACCTTCAAAACAGTGGCTCTCTCTTGTCCGTTAACATTAACTTTACAGCTTAGCTGATGTTGTTTCGTTAAAAATATTTCTTTGTGCAATCTTTCACTTGTTGCAAACTTAACGATGCTACAGTAGATTCTATAGTTTTTCCGTTGTGAGTAAAAGACTTTTAAGCTTGTATATGAAAGCAAAGATGTGTAGTCTACCTCACAATAAAAAAGAACTTCCCTTTGCTTGGTAAATAATGCGCCATTGAGTCGAGTCTTAAACTTAATTTAATAAACTTAAAACTTCACTTAATAAACTTAAACTTAACTTGATAAAAATTAGTTCTGGTGAATAACTGAAAATGAATTCATTTAATGAATAATATTCTAAGTTACTGAACCTAATAAAGTAACATCCGAACGACTGTCCATTATGTGAATAGCGCTGAATCAAATGTTGATTTAGCCTAATTTATGTCAGTTGTTGCTTTAACTTAACTCGTTATTAATTTATTTAGTGTATTTACTTATTAAACCATTTTCTGTGTATTTTCAGGCAAGAATTAAGAAGATTATGCAGACTGACGATGAAGTAGGAAAGGTTGCTGCTGCTGTTCCGGTCATTATCTATATCCTTTTGAAATATTAAATGGTTTAGATAAGGAGATACCGTAATGTCTACAGGAGGTAACTGCCGACCAACACTAAGCTATGTTTGTATTGTACTGTACCTAGAAATTAACACCTGCCAGTCTACGAACTACATTTAGAAACTGTCGATTAATTCACTGCGACCCAGTTGTAAATTTATCAGTTAAAAATTACCTACTCTGGTGTCAGCATTGGTTTTTTTAATAATGCGAGCCACATTTTGACCAATTTCAATGTTTACGTACACCATTGTATTTGTTTTTTCAAGAGAGCTGGCAAATGGTGCTAATCCTAAGTAAATATTTTATTCGTTTTTTTTAATTATTTGATAAGAACCAAAAGTATTATGAAAAGATGGCGTTTTAAGGAGCCCCAAATTAAACAAGTAACAGTAAGCCTAGAAATTCTGTCTTCACAACATCTAAATTCCAGCCTGCTTTGCCTTTCCAAAAGAAAAAGAAATCATTCTCCACACCTTATCCCCCCCCCCCAGCAAATTAATTATGTCGATAAAACTGTTTTCGTCGATTTACTAGCCAGCTTTTGCGATTCAAAGATCACACTTCACCACTAATAAATGAACAATCTTAAACTCTGTCCACTTGCATTTTCGTTGGACGCTGCGTTATTAGACCGAAAATTCAAGTGGACAGAGTTTAAGATTGTTCATTTATTAGTGGTGAAGTGTGAACTTTGAATCGCAATGTCGTACTCACGCCACAGTAAACACCGCTTGCCGCTATTTTTCCACTAGCCAGCTATTGTATCCCAACCCTGCTGGTTCATGCCAGCTATTCACTATCCTCCTGTTGCCTGGTTAGCCGATTGGGGCCACGTCCGTTCATTTTGTGTTCTGCTGACGGCACTGCACTGTGCTGATACGCAAGTCTGAGTGAACGCATGGAGTAGGTGGCGTTAGGTTTCATTTTTCATAATAATTAAACTCGTTACCCAACTTTCATCTCAACCATTGCTAAAACGATGCTGTACAAATCCCATATTCGCACGGCCGCAACAATAGTTGCATACTTATTTAATTATTTTGCACTCTTATCCTGCACACTGTTTTACCGTAGGCCTAACTGGTGACCATTGCATGCATTTGTGGTTTTCACATTTTTTGTTTTTAGACTTATGCATGTGACTAGCTCCTAATTCGGTGGTTATTTTTACCCTGGATTGGTTGATATTTTTATACATATGGACCACTGGGGCTCCATTGCCAATATGTTGATTCTATTCCAAGATACGCTCCCGATTTGATTTATCAGTCAACGGCTCAGAGTTAATATGCAGTTAAAGCAGGGTGACAAAATACACCTTATGATATTATGCAGTAATAGGTAATCGACAACGTAGCACTTAGGGCCTGTAGGTCTGCTTATCTCACATGCATGGCATCACTCATACTTGTCATTGTTATCGTAGTGTTATAACCGCCGGTGGTATCTGGTGCAATCTTGTCTTAGGCTGGAAACGGCAGACTATTGATTTTGCACTTTTCACTGATGTGTCATATTCTACGTCTTACTTCTAGAGCTGATACTCTTTTTTTTCTTAAAACTCCTTGATGGGCAGAATATAGCCGTCAACCATGTCGCATCTTTTGGGCATAATGTTAACAACACGTTTTGCGCTGATCTCTACGATAAGTGAGACATCTGTCTAAACCGGAAGTGGCTCATACCCGCCGCTCCTACTTCCAACTTTTTTGACTTATTGGCTTAGTGGGCCTATTGGTTAGGAGGCATAAAAACTGATGGGTTAACTCATATTTAAAAATGTCACTTCGCTTACTTTGCAAATTCGAGTCCATGTTTACGTTTTGTACACTTAGATTTCAAAGTAAAGGATATTTACCGTTCCAATATCCTTGCAAATTTTCGACAGTCAGGTTTTCTGGAGTTGGAGGGGCTCAGAACGACTGTCTTCATCAGGCTACCACATCACCGCTTACTTCGTCGTGAACATTCGTCTGCTTTCATTCGTCTGCTGCTATCGTTCGTTGGAATGCGGCGCGAGGCCATAGCCTCCGCAACTTGCAGGCCAGTGCACCACTTCTCCCGCAGCAACTTAATAAACTCTCCTCTCAGCAGGAACTGAATGTTGGGTTTGACGGTCCCTGGATATTCATCAGCACAGCCTTCTCTCGGCTGTGGTGTTGAATAGCCAGGGATTCTAGGCTTCTCAGACGCACATCATTGTTAGAGTTGGACTTCAGGAGTGTCACAGTGCCTTCCCAGTTGATTCGGTGCCTAGTTTCCTTGTGGTGGACTGCTAAGGAAACATCTGTACGAGACCAAAGGAAAGTTTGTTGAGTTAGGCTATCCACCCGGGTGCCTAAACCGAATGATTAGTCAAGCAGTAGGCTTGAAGAAAGCTGGAGTATGGAAGGCAGTCCACCGCCCCAAAAATAAGGATAAAGAAGAAGGACCAAGAGTGGCAGTTACGTATATGGAAGGCATCACAGACAAAGTTCAAGGTGTGCTTAGGAAAAATGGTTTTACATCGTACGTCAAGAACGCAAAGGGCCTGAAGGATCAGCTGATAAAAAAGCATGCCTTTCCGATGCCATAACAAGAAAAAGAAGTGAAGCCAGTGAGCAAGAAGATGAAGCCCTGAAGCACATAAAAAACACCCATGAAGGCGTTTACCGAGTTCCATGTGGGGATTGTGATGCCGTTTATGTGGGGGAGGCAAGAAAAGGTATACGTACGAGAGTCAAGCAGCACGTGGCAAACACCAGGAATGAAGTTGTAACGAATGGCATAGCAGTCCACCACAAGGAAACTAGACACCAAATCAACTGGGAAGGCACTGTGACACTCCTCAAGTCCAACTCTAACAATGATGTGCATCTGAGAAGCCTAGAATCCCTGGCTATTCAACACCACAGCCGAGAGAAGGCTGTGCTGATGAATATCCAGGGACCGTCAAACCCAAACATTCAGTTCCTGCTGAGAGGAGAGTTTAATAAGTTGCTTCGGGAGAAGTGGTGCACCGGCCTGCAAGTTGCGGAGGCTATGGCCTCGCGCCGCATTCCAACGAACGATAGCAGCAGACGAACGAAAGCAGATGAACGTTCACGACGAAGTAAGCGGTGATGTGGTAGCGTGATGAAGACAGTCGCTCTGAGCCCCTCCAACTCCAGAAAACCTGACTGTCAAAAATTTGCAAGGATATTGGAACGGTAAATATCTTTTACTTTGAAATCTAAGCGTACAAAACGTAAACACGGTTAACTCATACTTTATATAATTCAATTGGTATCAAATTTGTTGATTTGTTGTTCAATAAGCTCCCAAAAAAGTTGAATTAATCGATTTTTTTTGCACTCTACATGTGGAATATTCCCGCATTCCTACCTCCGTTTTAATCTCGTAAAGCTTATTGTGTAAGTGTGAATTCCTTAACACTTTAAACCTCGTGCCCTTGAATTGTTTGTAGAATCCCTTATCGTAAAAGCAAATGATATAACGCAAGCCAGAAATGCAAAGACGTTGACCACAGCACATTTGTAAGTATGTCATGGGAGAGTAATTTTTATTTCGTTTAATACAGCTAAGTGTGGTGTGATGCTGTTAACAATTCGTTACCCTTTTGAGAATTTCCTTGCCTCTTAAAAGTGTTACTGCGCTGAGTCTGATCGTACAATGTATTGACAAAAAATTCGGCAATATACTTATTGTGATATACTCATATTTCTTAACAAAAATTTGCTGATATAAACAAATACAGTTGTACAGAACCAAACAAACTGGACCAGATTTTGCTGGATTATGGTTGTCCGGATTTGGCCGGACAGAACCGACGTTCCCTAAATGGTAAACTGAACCAAACATCACTGCAAAGGTCAACAAAACTACTAATGTTCACAGCTATTGAATAAATTAAATTTGATCTTTATTTTTTTCAGAAATGTGTTTAATGTTTAAACAACAACAAAAATCAGAAGTCAAAAAATACTCAACAGTGTTTTGTGAATTTTCGATTGGCATTTTGTCCATACAGGGGTAAAATATGGAGCTCCTATCTTCTTCAGGCTTAAATAAACTTGCTTCTTCAGTTATCTACATCGCTGTCGTGCAAGCTGATCAAGGAATATTTGAAAAAACGCGGGGATCCTTTGAGTTTGAGTGTCAACAATTTTTTTACAGAACATTCAAAGTACGATGGTTGCATTATTCTACAAAAATAAGCAATTTTAGTATCAATTTTTCAGTCTTCGAGCTCGTGCTATTATCCTTGGGCAAACTCAGAATTAAAATTGCTATTGCGTACCCTTTAGTTCTGCTCATGATAAAATAAAACGTATAAAAAAATTGTTACAGGAATGACACAATGTTACTATAGCAAAGCATAATTTAAAACAAAATTCAATAAATCACAGTTGTTAATATTTTCACCTTTGAACTTAATAAAATAGTATACCATTTACCACAAATGTGTAGAGTGCTACCAGAAGAGTTGTGAGCCACTACAGGGGAATGTTATGAAAATTCACTTCTTTCTTTGAAATATTCCAAATTCATTTTGTCTGTCTTTTCGCTGGCTTGTTTTTTTTTTTTTGGTGGAGTAAACAGCTTCTACAAGGTGGTCCATAAAAAACACAACAGCACAATTTTTTAGGTCCAAATATTTTTGTTAGTACCGTCCAGAACTGTAAAGGGACTTCCAAAACCACCCGTTCTATTAGACATCATCTGACCGTTTACGGTTCTGAATGGGAGTAACAAAAAGGTCTAGACTTAGAAAAATTTTGCTGTTGTGTTTTTTATGGACCACCCTGTATATATCGCTAGCTGTCATGGCCTGGCCTAACCGGAATTGGCCAGCAATGGTTAACCGATAATACCAGGAACGGTTGCCAATGCAAAAACCAGACGTGAGTGAGCGCACCCAACTTTAAATCTTTTAGTATTTTTTATAGATTTTTTTGAAACCTGTTATTACTTGGTTTCTTACTATCTGCAAAATACTTACCTTCAGTTATCATGCTTAAATCATTTTATTTAAGCAGTTTTTATTGGCCAGAAATGATTAACTGATAAAGCCAGGAATGGTCAACCAACTCAAAACCAGACGTGACAACTAGTACGTACGGTTTCATACTTTGAAATTCGTGAACGATTGCACAGAAAAAGGTGACGCTATTTCAAAATGTTTCTGGGGAAACGTTGTTGACGTGAATTTGCGCAAGCATCTACACAACATTGCTCGTCTTCATCAGGCTTCTAATGTGGGGTTGTTCTCGTTTGAAATTACATCGTGTTGTTGGTTGTTCTCGTTGCGATCTGGCTGGCGACCACTGATCTGTAAAGGCCACCTGGGAGCCAAGCTTCGTGTCCCCCCCCCCCTCCCCGCCCCCACTTGTAGCAGAGAAGATAGGTGTGGGTGGATCAGGTTGGAGATGTTTGGACAAGCAAGCTGAGGGGAACTTGTGCTATTTCAGATTGAATAATGGCTGTGGCCTCCAAGGCTCTTCAATGTCTATCGCAGTTGGAGTTTTAGTGGACCACTGTTTTGATCTGATCCCATGCTATATCATGTTTTGTGGATTCGTGGTGCATGGCTACAACATTATCCTTGTCCCCCGATCTTGTGGCTGTTATGTGCTCACAGATTCGTGTGATGACGTCTCTTTTTGTCTCTCCTATGTAGATGCAGGCCATTCTCTACATGGGATTTTGTAGACTGCACAGCATGTTTTGGGGCAGTTTTTGGCCAAGGTGTCACGTGGGGTCTTTGTACGTGGTATTGGCTCTTGAGAACAGGGGAGGTCGTCGAGAGGGGCCACGTTAGTTTTTATTTTGCTGCATGTTTGGTATTTATGTGTAGTTGCTGGTAAGCTCTGTGGACTTCTGGGTTGCTCTGTGTGGAGCTATTGTGGTGTGAGGGGCAGGATTGTCACTGAGTGGGGTTCTGCTCCGTAGCGTCTGTTTTAAGTGTTGGGAGTTTCTAGTAAATCCCTGGAAATTGTGTTGTGTGAGGATGCGTTGAAGGTGTTCCGTGGTTCCACGAATGTAGGCGAGGCCAATTTTGGTTGGGAGTTCACTGTTTTCAGGTGCCGTTTTTTTTCTATTGCTGGGTGGTTGTTAAGAGTGAGACGTCCGATGTTGAGTGCTTGTTTCGTCTTGGTTGAGGATGGCTGATGGTTTCCCAAGTTGAGATATTTAGTTTTTGCTAGAAAGATGGGTGGTAGCAATGTTGTTGTTAGAGGAGTTCCTTACTAGGCGTACCATTTCTTGTTAGGCAATGGCTCAGAGTTGGGTGGTGGGGTGGCCAGATGTGTACGGTATCCCTCTGTGGGTGGTTGTAGGTTTCTTGTATGGTTGGAAGACACTGGTTTCCGTGGTGAAGGTGTAGTCCGAGTTCCAGTTGTTCAGGAGTGTGAGGATGTCTTGGAGCTCACTTTTCCTTTGTACGGAGAGAAGATGTCGTCCACAAATCGTTCCCAGAATTTGTGGTGTGGTCGGGGTTGGTGTACGTATTCATCCAGGTATTGGAGAACTAGTTCTGCGATTACGGGTGAGCACAAGTAGCCCATTGGTGCCCCTTTTCTTGTTGAAATCTATGGTCCTCAAATTTCACATAGATGGAGGAGAGCACTAATATAAGGAGTGCTCTGTCTTGTTGTACCTGTGGACGTGATATTTTGAGTCTTTTCGCGGTGTAGTTAAACACACGAAGAAGGAATTAGTGTGAACACACTGGTTGGTCTTGGTTTCCATGGTGAAGGTGTAGTCCGAGTTCCAGTTGTTCAGGAGTGTGAGGATGTCTTGGAGCTCACTTTTCCTTTGTACGGAGAAGATGTCGTCCACAAATCG
>JAHWFP010202520.1:53855-69809 GCA_023313725.1 Lithobius niger | reverse complement strand
TAGTCCCGATGGATGGTGAGCCTTTTTCAAGGTACATAGTGGACATTTTAGGTCCTTTTAAACCCAAAAGTAAAGCAGGGTTTAAATATATTTTGTCACTACTAGATCCGGCCACTAAGGCACCGGAAGCTATGCCTCTAAAAACAGCTGATAGCCAGTCAGTAAGTAGTAGATGCACTATTGGAAATATTTTCACGTCTTGGGTTCCCTTTTGAACTGCAAACAGACCTTGGATCTTGTTTTGTTAGTGAATTAACCACCTTATTCTTGAAAAATGTGGTATAAAGACAATTAACTCTTCAGTTAATCACCCGCAAAGAAATTCAGTAGAACGGTTCCATCATACACTTGAAGCCGTGTTACGAGCCGTATGTCACAAACACCCAGAAGACTGGGAACGATGTCTCCCAGGAGCCATGTTTGTGCTTCGCATCGCACCTCATGAGAGCACTGGCTTTGCTCCCGATGAGCTCGTCTATGGACGAAACCTAAAAGGACGCTTGGATCTTTTAAAGAATCAGTGGATTGAATCAGATGTTCATCCAACTGTACTTGAATGCGTGTTGGATTTATTGCAGCGTTTCAAGTTTGCTCGCGAACTGGCAGTGGAAAACATGCAGAAAGGCCAGGCGAAAAATAAAACATACTATGATTCTAAAGCTGTAGAAAGAAAGTTTAAAGAAGGGGATAAAGTTTCGATTTTAAAGCCTTCCAGAGCCAGTAAACTAGATATTTATTGGGATTGTCCTTGTACTGTACTGAAACGTCTTTCAGATAAAAATTATTTAGTCTCCAAAATCAGTGGCAGACAACAAGATACTGTGTATCTCGTGAACCTCATGAAACCCTATATTCCTAGGGAAGGTTTATGCAATTATACTTATGCTGACGAAAAAGAAGCCCTTCATAAGGAATTCATTTGGACCAGAAACCTCGGTGGCGGCCGTTTAACTGGACCGGAAGCCATGAATTTGTTAAAAAGTATAGGTGACAGAAATTGGATTTATTGAATTTATTTCAAAAAGTAGAAGGAGTATTTTCTACACTCCCAGGTTGTACAGATTTAGTAACCCATGACATCAAACTGTTTGATGAAAAGGTGAAACTTAATAAGTATTACCGACATGGCAAGTTTGAAAAAGACTTTATTGTTACTGAAGTCCAGAGAATGCTCGGACTTGGTCTGCTTAAAGAAACAGACTCCCCACACGGTAGTCGCATGATTATCGTTCAAAAAGAAGATGCTAAACCTAGACCGGTAGCAGATTACCGAGAATTAAATAACAATTCTGAAACACAAGATTACCAATACCTAATATTAAGAAAGCTTCCAAGTGGAAGTACATCTCGATTTTTGACTTAAATAGAGGATTTTGGCAGGTAAAACTGACCCCAAATGCCTCTATAGAGTTGCAGCCATCATAACCCCTATTGGAAAATTTGAGCCCCTGATCACGAACATGGGGATGAAAAATGCCCCGTTCTGCTTTCAAAAGCTCATGGATAAAATTACCAGAGGGATGGAAGAGTTTGTGACACCCTTCCAGGATGACACAGCCGTGGGAGCCGAAACTTGGCCCCAACATCTCGAAAATGTATTCATCTTTTTATCTGCTATAAAGAAAGCAGGACTTACTGTTAATGCAACTAAGAGTCAAGTGGCTTGTCAGAAAGCTACCTTCTTGGGACATGAAGTAGGCGGTGGTAGTCTTTCTCCTTCTGAAGTGAAAGTTTTAATTGTGCAAAATGTTGCCAGACCCCAAACAAAAAAGATATAGATCCTTTTTAGGATTAGTTGGTTATTATCAACGATATTTGCACCGTTATGGTCAAATTTGTGCGCCTCTAACAGATGCTTTAAAGAAAGATGGTCCAGACCCCATCTTGTGGGATAACCTTAAACAGGAGGCTTTTGACACTCTCAAGAGAGCCCTCGTTTCTTATCCAGTGCTAAGAGCACCCGATTTTGATCAACTTTCACGGTCCAGTGTGACTGTAGTGTGAGAGGAATGGACGTGGTCCTTTCTCAGACTCTGGGTGGAGAAGAGCATCCGTGCCTCTACATTTACAGAAAACTGACTGCCAACAAAACTTTGGTACAACTGAAAAAGAATGTGCTTGCCTCGTGTGGGCAGTAGCTAAACTTAGGCCATACTTGTATGGAACTAAGTTCTACATTGAAACTGATCATAATCCATTGCACTAGCTCAAACAAATGGCCGGTAAAACCCTAGACTCCTGAGGTGGAGCCTAGCATTACAAGACCATGACTACCAGGTAAAATACAAACCCGGTAAGGAACATTTGTACGCAGATGCTCTTAGTAGGTATTTTGCTTAAATTTGAAGTTTAGTTAAATTTAGCTTTTTCTGAAATGTTTAATAGTTAAGGCTAGTGAGATTGTAATTTCTCATCTTTAGGTATGCTGAAAGTACAACCTTGAAGGGACTTTTGTTTTTTCCCCCCGTTTTGGAAATTTTATGCCCAAATTTTAAGGGCCAATGATTCCTCTGACGGATGCCTACAGCTTCTTCCTTTTGTGGAAGATAGGCCTCTGACATTGGACGACCCAAGTGAGTTGCTCGCTAGGAGCACATCGGAATAAGTGACCCCGACTTATCCTTTTGAGTTTATATGGAAAATCTTCCTCTGTAAAAAAGATTTTGTCCTACCTGTAAGTGAAAGAGGTAAACTTATGGTTTGTTACATTTCCTCGTACATTGCGAACTGAAAAATGCATATTCCTCGTACCTAAAGGGTTAAGCGATGGACTTTTTCCTTATGCGTTTAAAGGTCATGATGTTTTTGGCTAGTTTTTTTTCAAGAAAAATAATTAGATACCTTGTTGAGTTATATGGTCAAACTTAAGTAAGTTGTGGGGTATACATTCAAACCCTCTAGTGTTAAGGTGTTGTATTGTTAAATAGAGCTTATGTTTTGTTACGTGCCCATACGAAGCACCCTTCTAACCCTTATCGCAAGCTAGGTTGGGTGTGGACGGATGGAAGTTTTTTTGGTATTTTCTTGGCTAAAAAAAAATGCAATTTGACATAACTCGAACCAGTTAGGGACGTATTACCAGAGTAACAGAAGATGTCATTTGACATGCATGATATTTTTTTACGTAAAAACAACCGATTTTCCGAGAACAGAGAGTGCTCAGAGTCTTTTTGACTTCTTGTTTTTTTGATGGACTTCTTAAAAGTGGATGAACTTTTTAAGCTTGAACTTTACTGCAAATCTCGGTTATTTTCTTGCTTGTGAAATTACTTGTCAGTTAATTTTACGTTGGCTTGGTAACATCATTGGTAAGACATGTTGTCTTGGCACTAATCCTTGTTTTCAGCCGTTATTTCGACGTTCATGTGAACCCCGAAATGAAGTCACCCTTGTGGGGGCCCAGTATGCAGTGAGGTGTGCATTGTGAAGCTATGCAGTCGTATCCAAATATAGTTGGTCTATAGGAAGTTTTCTAGACAACTGATTTGAACGGCAACAGAATGAGTATGAAGAGTGGGTTCTAGTGGGACAAGTTTACGATTTATAAAGTTAACTGAAACAAACCATAAGTCTTGGCGTTTCGACACGTGTATGTTCCTGATGGAACGTGGATTGGAAGGTTTTATAGTGCAAGGTGTTGAAGTTTGTCCAACAACTGAAGTTGAAACGAGTTTGCTAGGATCCATTGCTAGATTTAATTATCGGTGTAGTAGGTACCTGGCAATTATTGTATTGGACATCAGTGCAGACCTGAAACCACTGTTAGAAGTTGCTCAGTCTGCTGTGGAAGCTTGGGACACCCTGAAAGGAATATTTGAACCAAAGTCCAGAGTGCGGGTGGGCCATTTAAGAAAGTAATTCGTTCTGCTCCGTACGAGTGGAAATGAGTCTATGGCAGTGCATCTCTCAAAAGTCCGAAATGCTGCAGCTGAATTAAAAATCACGGGTAGACATAGAAGAAGAAATTGCATTTCAGATGTTGTGGAGGTTATCTGATAAGTGGGATTCGGTTGTCGAGCGCTTGTATGCCTTGGGTGATGCAGACTTTGTATCTATGATTGTAAAAGTGCGTTTGTTGTCCGAATGGGACCGTTGTTACCCAGAGGGTTTTTGCCTAAGGACAGGAACTGTTTCTATGCCAAAGAACTAAGACCAGCAAAGCCGAACTAAGACTCGGAATCTCCAAGGGCAACAGAATGCGTGCTCGACATCTCCTTGCAGACCTATAGTGTGTTATAACTGCAAGAAGGAAGGCCACATGGCTAGGAATTGCCGCCTACCGAAGAAAGCCGTTCAAGGAAAAGGGTCATCCCATTTTGATTACATTGCTGCTGATGAATCATCTCCATGTTTTGTCGAGGCTCATATTGTTGATGCCAAGAATCATGATGAATGGAAACTAGACACAGCAGCAACTCACCATTTTTGCCCGCACAAGAGATACTTCCTAAACTTCAGATCTTTAGATATTCCACCGGCAGATATTGCAGAGGGATATTCTGCAGTAATGGGCATCGGGCACATCCGTTTAAGATTGCTAAAGATTAGAGAAATCTTCCGGCTTAAAGATCTTCTATATCCTCCAGGTATGAGACGAAATGTGGTGTCTGGCTTTCGGTTGTTTAATGCCGGGAATTAATTTTCGTCTGATGAGAAGGGACTTATAGTGCTGAAAGAGGACGGTACTTATTTGTTTGCTGCACGTCAAGGCCAATTTTTGTCTCATAGAAGCTACCGGTGAACTCTCTAGTTAGAGCATGTACCCTGCATTGCCTATGGTGCTACACGGAGAACATCAATCTGCTCATTCCACAAATGCTTGTACAAATGATGTATTGCCTTCCAGGAGTGAAATGATTTAATTATGCAGCAGTCACTACACAGTGTGGTAACAACCCAGTTGCATCACGAGCTATAGCTACGAAAGGTAGTGATTCTAAGACGTATGGTGATCTGCTGACAAAATTAGAATTGTGGCATGAACGGATAGGCCTAGGGCACTTGCGATTATCCCTACTACTAAGAGCAGTGAAAAATAAGTCTTATCATAGGAGTAGAAATGTCGTCCGATTCTCCAGTTTGTGACTCATGCCGTATAGCGAAGTCAACAAGAGCACACCATGTTTCATTCATATCAAGAAGTACCAGTGGTTTACTAGAACAGCTTCACTCGGATGTTTGTGGCCCTGCTCCTGTAAAGACTATTGGGGGAAAATGCTACTTCGTAACACGTGTAGACGAGTTCTCTTGTAAAGCTCACGTTTTCTTAATGGCAACTAAAGATGAAGCTTTCACATGTTTTGAACTATACAGGATCAAAGTCGAAAGAGAGACAGGGTGTAAGATACAACGATTCCGCAGTGATAAATGGTATGGAGTACTGTGCTGACTATTTTCAGGATAAGCTTTGCTATCTCGGTATTAAGACTGAAAGAATGAACAAATATTCTCCGGAGATGAATGGTTGGACATGGATCGTTCACTGATGATTTGTGCAGGGTTATCATCTCATTGATGGGGTGAAATGATCATGACAGCGGTGTACTTAAAAAACCGGTGTCTACATTCTGGCATTGGTGAGAAGATTCCTGAAGCGTTATGGATCAAGAGACCACCGACTGTACGACACCTATGCCGCATTGGATGCCTATGCTTTTTTCTTGTAGATTTCCCACACCGAAAGAAATTACAACCAAGAGCAGCGTTAGGAATTCTGGTTGGATACGCCTTCCACACTAGAGGGTATCGTGTGTGGCTACCAGACAAAGATCTAAAGGTCGTTGAAACCATTAATGTGAGGTTTGATGAGAAGCGCTTTGGTTTAAGAGAGCTGACGAATGCTAAGCGGACTGACATTGGCACCAAGGAAAAAATAATGGTGTTTGATTTTGACAGGACCGATGAGCAGTAAGTTGATCAAGATGATCTGCTCTCTTCTCCAATCCCAAGAAATTTACAGCCTGTCTTAATGTCTTTGCATGTCCCAACAGAACGTTGTGCGTCCTTCCCCCGGATGGAACGTATAGCTATTGCTAGAAGTATTCAAGTACTGAAGTTCGTGCTGGTTCTTTGGACATGGAAATAAGATGAGGTCAACTGCAGATGTACAACGTTATTGCGGTGCGGAAGGAATGGAATTTGATCTTGAGACGTTTGATATTTCCAGGAGGAAACCTGTTTGTATTACAGGGCGGCTGTAGTCCCACCTCCACTCAACTATTCAGAGTCATTGACTGAGAATTTTCTCTTCCCAAATGAGATAGAAGATGAAGATGTGCAACATGAAGCAAACTATGTGAAAGTGAAGATTCCCTTAACGTATGCAGAAATTTGCTACAAAATTCTGACTATGACTTACTGATTCTCAATGATGATTCCACCGATTTACATATGCAACCCACCAAAAGAAAGCTTAAAGTATTAGCAAGACTCGTAGAAAAAAATAAAAATACGTAACACCATTTATGGTTGCGAAATTTTGCAAACAGTTTTTTATTACAGTAAACGGAGACAAGCTCCGGTATTTTTTGGCAAAGTATACAGTAAAAATATCATTGTGTAATTGGGATTTTTACATTGTGTAAACTTGGCAAACATAAAATAAAGTAGCATGCGATTACAGTAAAAGCCTTGTTATTTTATTGGATTAAAACTACCGCAGTTTAGACCATAAATTGGTCGGATCCAATAATCCATATTTTAAGAGACTGAGATCTCGGTAAATTAATCTCAACATGTAATTAAATAACTGATTTAAATATGTTGTTTTCAGTAATGAACATTTATTTTGGGGGTATTTTAAAAGCAGTTACTCCAACACCATTTCTATTGGCAGAAAACTCCACATAGGCCTATAAGGCTTATGACATAGGCTAGTAAAAATGACATGGCTAAATAGCAATTTTAAACATGCACCCATTAAAATCTCTGCTGCTGCTAGAGCCAGCAAGTTTACTGATAACTTTAATTTGGAAGGAAACCCTAGAGTTTAAGCAAAAAACCACCTTGCCCCAAAGAGGGTGGGATGGGGGTGGAAATGAGTTTAAAAGTGCCTACTTCAGCACACATTTTATGTCCAAAAACCGTGCTTTACTGAATATTTGAACTGCCGAGCATACCTCCTGTAAGGAATTTGCAACATTTTCTTTACGGTACTGGAGTTACCTCCAAGCAACAAAATGCCAGATTCCTAATTGCCGGGAAGAAAAATACACTACCTGTAAATTTCTTGCATTCAGTTCCTGAGTGCTTGTTACCCTGGAGGAAATAAAAACGTAGATACGCCCAGTTTGCACACTCACTGCGCATGCGTCGCATGCCTCCTATAAATGGCGAACGGACCAGCCAGTTGCCATATCTCTTCCTCTACGCACCGTCACGGTCGCTTCGCTTGTTACCCGCCATCTTGGTTTCCGTTCGTCATTTGTGTTCGCCCTTCATCGATCTTTGAAGCCCATTACTTCGTTCGTCGTTCCCGTTCACCGGTCTTTGAAGCTAATCGCACCGCCCGCCCGGCCCTCGTCGCCGTACAGCGGTCCTTGTAGCTCATCGCACCGTGCATCTTCCTGCTTACCGTCAGTCGGCCTTCTAAGCTGTCATGCCGTCCGCATTCCCGTTCGCCGCTCGTCGATCCTGAAGGCCATCACTTGGTCGTCCGTCTTGTAGCTCTGCGTGCATGCTCCGGCAGCCACTGCATCTCATCGCTGCCCTGGCCGTACGTCGTTCGTGTTCCCGTTCGCCGTTTCCGTTTGCTGAACCCGCCGCTACTACATGAAGAAGACTCCCCGTTGCGTCCACTCTTCGCATCCTAGGACTGCCTGTTCAGCATCCGTCTGCTCCCTGTATTATCAACCCGTCACGTTTTGGGCGAAGAATTCATCAACCGTCTTGCTCATTAGGCAAGTGAAGCTTCACCGTTCGTCGTTCGCGGTTTCCCTGCTTCACAAGGAAGGCTCCCGCTCGTTCGTTCATCATTCAACGGTCTCCTGCTAATACGGACACTGCCGCTCGTCTTCTTCTCACTCATCCCTCGTTGCATCTATCCCGTTGTACTGCCGCAAGACCTGCCGCTACATGAAGGAGTCTTCCGTTCGTCGTTCCCGTTCGTCATTCCCGTTCGCATGACCCGCCACTACATAAAGAGGTCTTCATTCCCGTTCGTCGTTCTCGTTCGTCATTCCCGCTCGCCGTTCTCATTCGCAGAACCCGCCGCCACCATACGAAGAAGGAAACTATCTCGGCCTCCCTGACTCAACGCTCGTCATGTTATGGACGAAGACTTTCATCATTATCTCTCCCACTAGTAAAGCAAGTGATGCATTCACCGTTCGTCGTTCGCCATTCACCTGCTACACAAGGAAGACTCCCGTTCGTTCTCGTTCGTCGTTCATCATTCGACGTTCACCTGCTACATAAGGAGACAGCTGCTCGTTCTCGTTCGCCGTTGCCGTTCGCCATTCTTTCAAGCTCCTTGCATCGTTATTCTTCCGGCTACTCGGAAACTGATTCCCGTCACTCATCCCTCGTCGCATCTGTCCCGGTGTGACTGCCACTTGACCTGCCGCTGCATGAAGAAGTCTTCCGTTTGTCGTTCGTCGTTCCCGTTCGCAAGAACCACCGCAAAAGGATTCTCCTACTTAAGAGGATGTTGTCCGCCGTTCGTGGCATCGTTCGTCACCGTTTACTGCATCGTTCGCCCCGCAATCAACGCCATCTCTGCTGCTGCTTTCACGACCATTACTCGCAGCCGTCGTTCGCTTGTTCTATCGCCGCCATCCTGTTTCATCAAGACTGGCAGAAAACCTCCGTTTCCCGTTTGTTGGTTCGACGTTTGCCGCCGCAGCTGCCCGTTCATGCCCCGTTGCGTCGACATTGTCACCGGGAGACTGTTGCCCGTTCGCCCGCTACACCAACAGGACTACCCGTTTGTTCTCGTTCGTTGCTCGTTCGCCACTCATCCCTACAAGGTTAAGGTGCGTCTATTCTTCTTTTGCAGGTCTTCCCTTCAGGAAGGAAAGCCTCCACAATTGATGACTTCCATAAGTCGATGACTTCTATTTTTTGTCCGTTCGTTCGCTCGTTCACTCGATTGACAACCACTCACCACTAACACATCGTGGCCACCATTTGCTGCGCCGTTTGCCTCATGATGGATGTCGCCCTCGCAGCCCTCTTCCGGAAGACCTTTCCCTTCTCGGCCTTCCAGCCCATCACTCTCGTCACGTTCTTCGACGCTCTGACTGAACTACGATTCTCATCATCCCATACGTCCCGTTCGCAACAGTCAAGCTAGTGATCCGTTCACCGGATCTGTCGCTGCCCTTCTTCATCAATTCACCGCTAGCAAACTTACCTGTTGAATCTTGCTCGAGCGCGTCCGGCGTCTGCTGGCTCGACTGTCTTTCAAGGCATTCACCGCTCACAGCCCGTTCGTTGCCCTCAGTTCACTCGCTGACAAACACCCATTCGCTGCTCTGGCCAACCAGAAGTTTTTCTGCTGGGGCGCCTCTCCCTTCACTGGCCCGGCCGCCGTTCATGCCTTCCGTCACGGTCGCTCGCTCCTGTTGAGTGCCGTTCTCCTCTCGGCCGTGCCCGTTCGTCGTTCATCGATCTTGAAACTCATCGCTCCATTTGGCTTTCCAATTGAACTCGTCGTTTTTGATTCCTATAGGACTCAACACATCATTCGTCGTCCACGGTCATCATTGCCCGGCATCAGTCGTTGCCCGATCCTTAAAGCTCATCGCATTGTCCGTCGTTCCCATTCGTCGTTCACGCTGTTGAAGCTCACAGCATCGCTCATTTAGCCAATCCAGCATCGCCGGGACCCAGTCCGCCACTCGCCGGCTGTTGATTTACCGACTTTCATCCTCAACAGCCTCATTCTCCATGACTGGACACTTCCGCTCGTCTTCTCTTGCGCCCTGTGGCACCCTGCTCACCATTCAAGCCCTTTTACGTCCATGCTCCCGTTCATCGTTCGCCCTTCAATCCTTGGCCTGTCCTATTCTGCATCCGTCAGCTTTCACCACTCAGGCCTACCCCCACCTTCGTTTGTGGTTCGTTCATCATTCGCTAGCAGCTGCCGCTCTAGCTCTTACGTTTTTGCACCTTTTTCTTCTTCACATGCCGTTTGCCGTCTGTTGCTTGGCCGGCCTTCCAGTTCTAACCACTATTGAAAAATGTCACACGAGACTCACAAAAACGCACACTTTCACAATGAAGATAGTCCACTAACTGCAAATTTTCAACTACTAACTGTAGTCGTCATCAGGCACCTTAAAGGTAAGTTTGAACTCTGTTTACATTTCGTTTTTCAGTCCAATACACTGTCCGAATTCGAAACTACTGCTGTCTGCTATATTCAGTCGATTGGGGCACCCTTGCCCACTGTATCACTCGGGCCGTTCTTTACACGCAATCTTCCATTCAACTTCGAGCTTCCCTCGCAAGTCTTTCCCAATCAGGTGTGTAACATTTGAAAACGAAGGGCCTTGCACATTCATAAGCGGGATCTGCCTGTTTTTGTGCATCTTAATCGCAATGGATTCAAGGCATCTTAAATGGTTGTCCCATTTTGAGTTAGATTTAATCAGTGTCACCGATTTACCACACTCAACATCATGCTGCCTTTCCGTGCAATGGACTGGAATGCCGTTATCGACAGCTTTATTTCTAACATTCCCCATATGTTGGCTGAGCCTCGTTCGTATTCCTTTTCTAGTCTCGCCAATGTACACGGCATTGCAGTCCTTGCACGGTACTCTATACACTCCTTCTCTGGTGTTTTGTACTCGTGCTAGTTCTTGTTCATCCCTGGCTTTTTGGGTCACCTTCGGTCGCAACATTTTTTCATTCTCATGGTGTTGGCCCTTCCTTTGTATCTTCTTGCCCAGTCCTTCTTCGTTCTTAATAAATGCTCTGAAGCCATTCTTTCTAAGTTCTTGCTGAATTGGGCAACTAACTCCCTCAAGGTAGGTGAGTGTCACTCTTGGTTTTATATGCAAAGTTGGATCACTTGTGGTTACACTTTTACTTCTCTCTCTCTTCCCTGCTTTTGCTACAGCTTTCGCTTTCTTTATAAGTCCATTAATCATTCCACCCGGGTACCCTAAGCTCAAGAATTTACCTTTGGCCTCCTCAAGATGTGGGTTGGCAAGATGCTCACAGCTCGAGTTTGTGGCCAGCCGAACAAACTCATTGAGGGCAATGGCCTTCAGTTGTACTTTTGGGTGGCCCGAACGGTAGGGGATGCCTCTCATGGTAGCCATTGGTAGCCATTAGTAGCCATTGGTTGGCTACTAAGATGCCTTGAATCCATTGCGATTAAGATGCACGAAAACAGGCAGATCCCGCTTATGAATGTGCAAGGCCCTTCGTTTTCAAATGTTACACACCTGATTGGGAAAGACTTGCGAGGGAAGCTCGAAGTTGAATGGAAGATTGCGTGTAAAGAACGGCCCGAGTGATACAGTGGGCAAGGGTGAACCAATCGACTGAATATAGCAGACAGCGGCAGTTTCGAATTCGAATAGTGTATTGGACTGAAAAACGAAATGTAAACAGAGTTCAAACTTACCTTTAAGGTGCCTGATGACGACTACAGTTAGTAGTTCAAAATTTGCAGTTAGTGGACTATCTTCGTTGTGAAAGTGTGCGTTTTTGTGAGTCTCGTGTGACATTTTTCAATCGTTGTAGTGTTTCACAGTAAGATGAATGACGGTGTTTTTACTAAGTTCTAACCACTCGCACGCCGATCGTCATCTACGAGTCCTCCGTCGGGGGGACCCCCCCCCCGCTCAGGATTTTTCATTAACTACCGTCTCCCGCGCTGCTGCCCGGCCACTCACGCCATCCAGCTTATCGTCGCTTCCCCACCTCTCACCACGTTTGGACTCGCCCTGCTGACTTCCTGCCAAACGCTCGAGTTTTCCCGCGCCAATGTCTTCTCGTCATGTCCGTCATGGCCCGCACACGCGGGGGGAAGACTCAACGTGCTCCACTCCGCAAACCGGATTCATGCGACTGTGCCCAGATCCTTTCATTTGCCTGGAATTGTTTTTTAAATATTCTTTCAGGGCATATGGGGCTTTGGCACATGAAGCGAGCTGCACGTAAATTTGGGTCTATATCTGTCCCACACTCCTGCATCAAACTTCGTAATCGTAAACTTAAACTCTGGCGTCGGTACAAATCTAACCCCTGTGAGAATAATCGTGCCGCTTATAACCACTCGCGTAAAATCTACTCTAAATCCATTGAAGAGTGGCACTGTAGGAGGGAAATGGCTGCTCTTCAATTGGGTAACCACCAGGCGCTTTTTAGGCTGTATCGCTCCAAGACGTCCACATCACGTACCCTTCCACCACTTAAAACTGGAAACAACTTCCGCTCTGCAGATCTAGCTAAAGCCGAAGTACTGAGCACTACCTTTGCTTCTAACACTGTTTTGGACGATGGTCTTTCTAACACAGTGTCTAGTGACCAAACAAGTGCTGAAATTTGTCCGGACATCTCGTTCACTCTTTATTTGGTAAAAACTGCAATTTCCAAACTTAAACCAAGCCATTCGCGTGGAACAGATAGACTTTCTGCCTTTTTCTTCAAACAGCTTGCTGACGAGCTCTGCTACCCTCTATCCATGCTCTTTTCACTCTCTTACAAGCAGGGATCTATCCCTACCGTCTGGAAATCCGCACACATTGTACCGGTTTTTAAGAAGGGTTCTCCATCCAACCCTGCAAATTACCACCCAATTGCTCTCATTTGCGTTGCGTGTAAAATTATGGAATCCATCATTAGGGATGTTATGCTGTGCTTATTTGAGAAACATTCTATCATAAACCACGATCAGTTTGGTTTCCTCCCCGGTAGGTCGGCTAGTCTGCAACTTTTGATTGTCTTGGATCGACTGACTAGTGCCCTTGATATCGGTATTCCCTCAGATATGGTTTATTTTGACTTCAAGAAGGCGTTCGAATCTGTTGTCCATCGAAAACTTCTGGTCAAGATCGCGACTTATGGCATTGTGGGAAGTTTGGCTTGCTGGATTTCCGCATTTTTAGACAATCGAACTCAAAAGGTAGTTGTTACCAATACGCTTTCTTCCAGTGTTGCTGTGCCCTGCGGCGTCCCTCAGGGCTCCGTTTTGGGCCCTCTACTTTTCATAGTTTATCTTAATGATTTGAAACTCAACACTGATAATTTGCTGATCGAGTGACCTTGCACTTGAAATTGCTAATGTTGCTAGATGGTCTGAAACATGGCAGTTAACCACTCTCCGTTGGTAAACGTTTTTCCTTTCATGTGGGCTCTCAAAATGGGACCTACAACTACGCTTTAAACCATACCGCTCTCAACTGGGTTACTGGGGTTCGAGACTTGGGGATATGGTTTTCACCTAACCTTAAACCATCACTTCACTGCCGAAAAATTTGCGCTCTGGTATTCAACCTTCGGCTATTGTAAACAGATGTTTCACCTCGAAAAATGTTTATACAAAGGTTTGGGCCTTCAAAGTTTTCGTCAGGCCACTCCTGGAGTATGCAACCCCAGTTTGGTCCCCTTATCTGGTTGGAGATATTGACCTGATTGAATCTGTCATACAAACTGCGCGTAGAGAGCACTGGTCTTGAATTACTCGAACTTCGAAGAATTAGATTCGACTTAATTCTTACGTACAAGATTCTTCATGGACTCACAGTCGTCGATCCCCCTCTCTTTGACCTGGTACAGGTAAACCACATATTAGAGGGCATAATTGGAAGCTTGTCACTCAGGGGTCCCACCAGGATTGTCGTAAACATTTTTTCTCGGTCCGTGTGGTCCGTGTCTGGAATGCCCTTAGCCCACTTACTGTAAACCAGCTCACTGTGCAGGGACTTCGAAGAGAGCTGAGTGCTTAAAATCTTCTGCCCTTTCTGAGGCACCCATTGACCTAATTACGTGTTTCTTTTTGTCTGTTTTAGGCTCGGTGTCAGTGGCTCACCGCCCTTCCGAAGTCCTACCACTCACGGTGGTGAAAGTATATATTAGTATATTATTATTATTTCAAAAATCAAGAGGTACGACCCTCATCCCTCGTGTCAAAATCACCGACCTTGTAATTATTACACTGACCCTTGCACCATTTGCAAGGAAATTCTGCCGCACTACTGGGCATTAATCACCAAAAAGAATGACGCAGCCGCCAAACGTTCTCTGCAACGGAAGGAACAACGTGAACGTGCAAAATCCTCCTCCAAATCACCGGCAACACCTTCGGTCACCCCTGTTCCAGCCCAAGCAGTTATTCCGGTCCAACTCACCTCTCCCAAATCCGTCTCAGTAACCGTTGGGAACTCTTCAGCTCTATCTTTCCTGTCATCAACTGCTGACCCCTGTGATGTCCAATCTTCAGATCCTGTCAACCCTGTTATTCCAACCGTTCTCTCGCAAGGCCTTGACACGCGCAAAAAAACGAAACCAAAATCCAACAATTTCGGGGACCCGACCTTCCTTCAGGGAGTAATCCAGCACAAGCTTGACTTAAACAAAAAGGAGAGAACTAGACTGATGAAGAACGGTCTGCCAATCTCAGCTGAATTCGCCGCCACCAAAACCAAACTCTCCAGCGCCGATAAAATTATCACGGCTCAACGTACGAATATTGCTAATCTACTCGAAAGCAATAACAAGCTTCGGCGTCGCGTTGAATTGGCAGACGCTCGTGTTCGGAGGCTCTCACCCCTTCCCCTCACGGGGAGGCGCCCCATCTTTAAAATTCATCATCCTCATCCACTGATTCGTCCTCCCACTAGACCTGTTTCATCCGTTGACAAACCTTCTCAAACCGACAATTTCGCTCCGCTTCTTCAAGTACGGGTTGGAAATCATACCGTAAATTATGAACCCCGTCCCATCTCCACCACGTCGATCCTCCAGCTTTGCAATTTTGCGGAGAACGTTCGCCGTCAACAGGCGGCTGTTTCACAAGAGTGGTCACGTGCTAACCAGACCATGCCCGAAGAACGCTACATTGCCGGCCAAGTGTGGCAGTGGGACAATACCCCACGCTTCACCCCTGCTAAACCTGAAATGCGTTTCGTTTCTAACACTAGAACCAGAACTCTTCCTTGCACACTCTGTCGCTCCCATGCTAAAGGTTACAGTTTTTCGTTTGTTGCGCGACCTTAAGTTTAATTTTTTCTTCTTTCAAAATCTACTTCAACAGCAATTGGATTCGGAATGGGCTCTCCAAAACCTTCAAAGTGATTGTTTTCGCTTGCTCATTCCGTACCAGCATACAGATCTCGATCGTCATTCCAGCTGCAAGGGAAATCGCCAACTTCAAACGTCATTAAGGTAAACATTTTTTTACTTTCTCAAATCTCGTGAAAATAATCTAATTAACTAAGATGGAAGGAGGAATTTTTCTGACCCACCTGGCTGACTCGTTTCAACAATGGTGGGGTTTTCTCCCCGCTCTGATGGCTTCTCGGAATCATCAACTTGGGCCACTTAGGCCGATCAACGAGCCTCTGGGGACCCAGTCCGCACCCTTGGGAACCCGTCACGATGGTGCCCGCCACCTAAACGACAAGGTCTTCTGTAATGCAAGAAATTTACAGGTAGTGTATTTTTCTAACCGGCAATTAGAAAGACCAATTTTACCTGGGGGGGAGGTCAACATTGGTTTCTATTGCCTAAGGGGAAAAATACACTACCTGTAAATATCCCACCCAACCTCCCCTCTTGAGTCACCAATCGTGACATATTGAGAGGAAAAGAGATGACAACTGGCTGGTCCGTTTGCCATTTATAGGAAGCTTGCGCATGCGCAGTGGGTGTGCGAACTGGGCGTATCTACGTTTTTATTTCCTCCAGGGTAACTAGCACTCAGGAACTGAATGCAAGAAATTTACAGGTAGTGTATTTTTCCCCTTAGTCAATAGAAACCAATTTTGACCTCCCCCC
>JAHWFP010202520.1:21412-43349 GCA_023313725.1 Lithobius niger | reverse complement strand
TAAAACGAAGTATAAAGCTAAGATGGGCTACATATTAATTTACACTTAGGACAATTAATCAACTAGGGAACGAACCTGAAGTTTAAAACTCTTGGTTTTTGTTTAAAACATTAGAAAATGAATATGAAAACACTTACATTTACGGTTCACTAGTCTTGGCTTTAACAAGTTTGAAAAGCACGTTGCTTGAATGCACATTTGAAATTCACAATAAACAAGAACAACGAAGTTGATTCTTAAACACTCTTAATTTTGATTAGAAAATTAAGATTTTTTTCTTGGGTTCCAATCCAGGAATACCCAGCAAGCTGAAGTGTGACCGCTAAGTTACAACTATATCTGACAACTGTAGTTTTCAAGTCGTCGAACTGTTATTTTTCCCTGAATCCACAAAGATCAAACCGTTTCTTTGTTTACATTTAAAAACGAACAAAGAATGAACCTGGCTTTTTAGAAAGAGATGCCTACTCTGATGTTATGGTGGTAGGGACCAGAAATGCCGATTTGGCTTACCAACCGTAAAGCCTCTTAAGCTAGAGGTTAGTTAACTTTAAACTATAAATTTGGACTGGGGGGGGGGGGTGGTCCTAACGATAAACTTCTAAAGCTAAAAACTAGTTACTTACAAACCACTACCATTTTGCCCGGCATGGCAACCACGGACGTGACATCTCCACTCCTGACCGGCGTGACCCTTATAGCATGAGGGTTCTGTGAGATGTGCTAAGGACGGAGGTTTGGAAGGCCTTTTTATGCTGGAGCAGAGGTGTTTCGCATCCAAAGCGCGGACGCCAAGGAGAGCTGTGGGGGTCTGATTGGTGGAGGGCCAGGAGAACAATGGGAAAGTCGGTAGAGCAAAGGGTTTTGGTGCAGAGCCTTTTGAAGGAGTAAAGACATGTGAAAAGATAGGCCAAATTGAGTTTTCAACTCGTGAACTTTGGGAAAGGCCTTTACATTAGGATATTGACTATTGATTGAGTATTTACATGTGGACTTTGTGAATAGGCTCTTGTTAAAGCTTAGGACTTGGGTTTGGGTAATGAATAAATCATTACTATTAAATAAAATAAGCTTTAACGGTAAACTGCAGTGTTACACACCACAACTAGGTTGGGGGGGGGACTGAGTTTCTTTGCACAGACTGACTTTGGGGTGGCTTTAGGAACAGATCTTTTTAAGATTTGTAGTTTTAATAGAAGGATAAGCTAGTAGGAACATTCGGATGGTCACGGTCGGAGTTTTGGTAGAGATTTAAGGCAAAAGTATTTACAAAAAAAAATGTGTGTGTGTGTGTGCCGATGTCGAATTGGTTCGGACTAATGGTAGCGTTCTGGGGGCAAAAGATTATTAATAAAAGTATAAAATGGATAAATAATCTAGCTTAGTGACTGCTATAACGCATTAGTTAAGTTAAAAGACACTTTTAAGTTAAAAGACACTTTTAAGTTAAAAGACACTTTTTTAAGTTAAAAGACAGATTTTGATCTTGTTGGTAATTTTTCATAAGGGTTGCTGCAGATCAACACAATAAAAAATATCGTACTTAAAAATGTCTGTATCCACATGTATGTGAGGTTAAGTATTACCTAAAGTAATAGTGAGTAAAATAAAATACAAGATACAAGTGGTTCAATAATGGTGGCCATGATGAAGGAGCGCTGCGGTAATTTTGGAGCAGTTTTCAAATAGAGGTTGTGAGAGTTTAGGATGGAATTTTGAAGATTGGTTATCCCGAAGAGTTAGCTGTTGTGTCAGACTATTAAATGGTTCCAAGTTTGGCCGTTTCTCCATTGTTAAAAAAAACGGCGACGGGTAGAAGACCGAGGTCTTTTTGCGTGTTGGTGCGCTCAAGAAAAAAAAATGTTCCATTAGTTTTTTGATCTTTGGAGACCATGTATCCTCTCCAATCGTTTTTTCGGCAAGCCGACATTACAATATAGATTTAAACCAAACTAAACTAGCTGCCTCCGGCCTCGAAATTGGCAGCTAGAAACGATAGAATGGCGTATTTATTTCGTAAATGCAGGCTTGCAGAGCTAAGTTGAATTGTTTCAAAAGTGGCCAGCAACAATCGACTGCATGCATAACCCTTTCTTGCGCGATGCCATAGACATAAAACAGGTACACGGATTACAAACATATACGTCAAATGTGCCGTAAAAAAAAGGGTTATATGATTGAAGTTACACTACTTGTTGAAAGGTAGACAGATAAAAATTGATGATTTTTAATTGAAATAGTCAAATGTTCAGTTGAGAAAATTGCATCTGTTTAAGTCCTGTTATGTTTTACCAATTATATATTTAAAATTTAAAGCACAACAGCACTTAAACAGATGAAATTTTCTCAACTGTACATTTGATTATTTCAATTAAAAATCATCAATATTTATCCGTGTACCTTTTAACAAGTAAAGTGTAACTTCAATCATATAACCCCCCTTTTTTTTACGGCACATTTGACGTTTTTGTTTGTAATTCGCATTTAACTGGTCTTTATATGGTATTTAACTGGTCTTGCATCCAAACAGAAAACGATACCCTTTATGTGAACCGAAAATCAGAGGGAGCAAGCAACCTCATGAAAATCTTGTTTTGATCATTTGGAGTTTGTACCGTAATCTGTTTCCCTGTGCAATGTGAACAGTAATATAGCATTGTTGCTTACTAAAGTAAGTGTTGGGCGATACAGCAGTAACAATGATGTACCATTGTTTTTTTTTTTAATTTGTAAATGTATATTGGGCTGGTGTCCTCCCCCACCCTCAAGTCAACTCATTAAATAAAAAAAGCTTGTCCGATTACTCATTAACCCTTTTGCGTCCGAACGACGATATATAATCGCATCAAAACCGTGTCTAAGACGTCTTCTCAGTTCAAAGCCCCATTGTAAATAAAATATTCCAACTGCATACAACAGAGGTTGTAGTTTCTATTAAATTAGTTATGTTGGAGCATATATTTTTGGTTTATTTAACTCAATATTATTTTTTCATTACCTCATTTAATGATTTTGTTGGGAGTGTCGTCAAAATTGACGTTAAAGGGATATACCTCCCAGCAAAAAGTGCGTGTGCTTTCTGTGCTAATACCTCCCAGCACCATTTTCTCGATCCACCGCATCAATTACGGCCCCAAAGGTCTATTTCCTTACCGTTAGTCAATCCCTTGGTAAAAATCTGTTTTAAAATGTGGCGTCTAGGAGATTTTCTGTTGAATAATTGTTAACTTTATTTACTGCGTCCCGCAGTATATGATGCTTTGCGCGCTTACAGTAATCATGACGGTTCACCTCTGTGTATGCATGTACTAATTTTCTAATAATTACCATGAGATCAAAAATCTAAGAGACTATGCGCTAAAAATTAAAATTAATTATTCCAATAGTGTAGTGGCGGATGCTACGACGGCTGAGGTACTAGTAGCATCGCCGTCGTCTGGTGAAACTGGATCTCGCTTATTATCACTCTGGGTTGACTTTAGTACTTTTTACGTGAAAACAGCACAAAGCTACCATCCCAGTGTAGGGAATGGAGCCTAATAATAAGACCAGACTAGCAATAACAAGGGGGTAACGCTGCCACCAAGGTAGGAAAAATCTAGCTAAGTTAATTTGAAGAGAATTGTCTTACAGTTAACTTCCAGCAAACATCAATTTAATAACTCCGTTTGGCGTTTAAAACTCCTGACTGAGGTTGGCGCTAATGACCAAGCTGTCGACGCGCCATTAAGCCTCATCCCCCCCCCCCCTTTTAAACAAACATAATAAAGGTAACACTTTACATTAAGTTATTAATTACAAGACTTAGCTTTAGTTTAAAAGCATTTCATGAATTTTACATTTAAATTCGCACACGTGAACTTGGATTTAGTTCAAAAACAAATTTCAAATAGAAACAGTGGTTTAGGCAAGGGGATTTAGCAAAGATCCCTCTAAATTACAAACAGCCTCAGCTGACTTATAAAAGTAGACCTTACAGTTGTGTTTCAAAAGGGAACACCCAAAAGATCAAACCGTCCCCATCGGAATTCACATTAGAAATGGGATGTACGCTCCATGAAGTACTACGCTTCTGCAAATCTAATTAACCGAATGGCCTTTGTTTACATTAAATTAATGAAAACGGTGAAATAAAAGCTGGTTTTTAGGAAGGGACCGTGAACCCTTACATTATGGCCGTTAACGTCCTAAATGCCGATGGCTTAATAGACCATAAGTTACATTCAAAGCAAGAGGTTAATTTAAAATTAAAGTATAAATTTTGAAATCAAGAGTCCGAAAGATAACCTTTCAATTTAAACTAAGTCATATACAAACCAACAACCTTTGCCCGGCATGGCAACAATCGGACCGTGACATCTCCACTCCCGACTAGCGTAGCTACCTCTAGCTTTGAAATTCCTGAGCTGTGCTATGGAGGGAGGGCTACTGGGGCTTTTTATGCTGGAGCATCGGATTTTGGTTGCAAAAGGGCGGACGCCGAGGAGAGCTGCAGGGGTCTGATTTGTGGAGGACCAGGAGAACAATGGAAGTGGGAGGAGAAGTCGGCTAAGCAAAGGGTTTGGGTGCAGAGCCGCTGGGAACAACGAGGCCTTTGTTAAAGAACGTGCATGGAGTTTTGAACTCGTAACAAAATGAATTCGCCTGTCTTTTTAAACTACGATGTTATGCATCGCAACTATTGAAGGAAGGGGGCGGGGGAACGAAGTGTGTTGCTCAGAATAAACATTAGGCTTTGGATTTTAATTGAAGGAAAAGCTAGTTGTTTGCATTTGGATGGTAGCTACGGTCGGAGTTTTTGGATGGAGATTTTTAAATAAAATAAACATGAAATAAACACTGGGTCCGTCAAAATACACTAGCATGCACGAAGAGCTCCGGTAGGGTTCATGGGAAGAATATACAGTTTTGAAAAACGGCGACCGGAAATGGCGTTCGCTGCGGCACAGGTTTTGGCGTTATACGTTTTGGTGAATATAAAAAGTTCGGATGAACGGATTTTAATTCTGTTTGGTCCAAATTGTAGTGCACATTGAGAGCTTCGATTGGAGAGAAGTTTCAGGAAAATCGGTTGGGCTAATTAAAAACTAGCAAAAATAGTGTTCATTTTGGAGAAAAAAAAAACATGTCCGTTTTAGCGGTGATGTTAGTATGAGAGGTTTTTCAAACAGCTGCCGTTTTTTATTGGAGATGAATTTCGATGATCTGTTTCCATGGAGTTGTAGAGGATGTGTTCTTCTATTAAGGGCTGAAGGAATTGGTCGAATTGGTTCATTTTCCATGGAGATATGCATAGTTAAGTAGCGAGGTCTTTTTGGTGCGGTAGCGCCAAGAAAAAAAAGCGTTCGTTGCGAAACGAAGATTTCTACCCTCAGGTTTTTGGTCGGTGGTGTCAAGGTGGCCTCACCACAAGTGTCTAATACAAGACCACGTTTACATGCCCCTACACGGAGGACTTTATTCGGGGTACCCGTGGAACTCCAAATAAATGCTACAACAGAAAGAGTCGGTGCACACAAGACATGCCAAAGATCAAGACTGCCAAGCCATGTAAATAAATTGCATAAATTAATGCACCGAGGAATACACCTCCCGAGAAATACATCTCCTGTGAAATACATCACCACAAGGAATAAAATACACTGTTTACAAAAAATAAAAATTGCCGTTTTGTATTTTTGGGGGACTGACGTTTTTGTGGCTCAAGAAATTTTTGTAAATAAAAATTACATGTTAAAAGAACGCTGGTTTTGCAAAAATTAACATTGTGCTGTCCGCGCTGCTTCATGCAGGAAAATCGTACAGGCCACAAAGAAAATTGGAGCAAAGATATTTAATAAAAAAAAAAACACTGTTTTTGGTTTTCAAAAGTTACAGTTTAAGGGTTTTGTAGACGTTACCATTTAAATTACTTAAAGTTAACAGACTACCGCTGGAATGGTTTAAGGTTACCAAACAACTTGTTTACAATTTAAACCTTTTTCACTGAAGGGTTTTTAGGTATGACCCATAACTTAAACATAAAAATACAACGCTGGAAGGTTTTATGGATAATAATGCAACAACCTTTTAATCAGAGTTAATCTTTTGCCCTCAGAGGTGAGACAGACAACTTTTTTAAAGAAAGATGTTTCATGAAAACTTTAAGAGGAGTTAGCCAGGAACCAATAGACTCCCATAGATATTCCTAATGAATATTAATTACATGTCATTCAGTTTTTACAAACTTTCTTCCACACAGGAAGAGTTAGAAATTTATAAGGAAAGAAAACATTGGCACTTAAAATTTAGGTGTGAACTCCAAAACGGGGAAAATAGCTGAAAGTTCCTTTTGGTGTGGTTGCACTTTCAATATACTACAAATTTTAAAGATAAAATTTAATTCCCAGTCAATTTGTACTGAAAATGAAGTGTTTTAACAATTAATGTTTAAACAAAATACCTGCTGAGAGTATCAGCGTTCCTACCACAACTTTCAAGTTTTGTCCAACGAAGCAGTTTAAAGTTTGCAGACTTTTTAAAGTGATAAACAAAATTTTGGTGTTTTAGGTTAGGTGCTCATAGATGTAGTGGCATACACTACACTATAGTGGCCTTTACACTATACACTACCTTTGTAGTGGCATACAATCACTATAGTTTAAAAAACTTGAAAGGGAAACTAGTTTGTTAGGTTTCCGGGTTTTAGTGTAGAAAATTTACACACTACTAGGGTTAAACTGGGTGGTTTGCACCTGTTTGCAAAAAAAAATTATTTTAGGGAAAAAAAACTACGCACGTTTTAGTTGTTCACTTGGGAGACCTAAGTAAAGGTTTTGCCTACTCCTCCACTGGTAAAATTAAATTTTAACTTTCGGTTAGGTTAGCATTCCAACCTTTGTTTCAACAAAAAAACAATTATTTAGTTTCATTATTAAGAGTCATAATTGTGGTGATCAAGTACAAAAATATCATCTTTTATCCAAGATAAGAGTTTAACAACAAAACATCGAGTCCTAATGTAAAAAGGATCAGAAAAAAAAACTGCATTTCAGTTTTCACCACTGGCATACCGATTTAATTAAAATTAAAACCAGTCTAACTGTTTTTACTAACTTTTAGGTTACGATTTGCTTCGTGCAACAAGCCAATTTGAGAGGCTGGTTTTGTTTATTACCGGCTTTCCGGACAACAAACTGCGGTTTACATCACTATCGGAAAAGCTGCGTCACAATTTTATCTTGACACCACGACGACGCTGTAGGCAATCGTGAATCGTTGGGGCGTGGTCAGTTTCCACTTGCGGCTGTCGTACATGAGCCAGGCTTCAGGAATTTTTAATGAGATCCCTCTCATCCAAAAGTTTTGCACGTGGTGACCAAACGACGATTGGTTGCTGCTGGTTAGGCGCCCGGGAGTCTGTCGGCGCCTGGGCGGGGTTTGTTTACGTGAGCGCTTTTTTGATTGATGCACTCGGGGAGCTGACACAGACGCAGCGTTGGGGGCAGAATCTCGTGGCGTGTTGTTTAACAAACTAATTCCTGGTACTCCCAAAACTACGTCAAAAATAGGACTAGTGGCCTTGAAAACACAAGCTACGGTTTTTAACACTGCTCCATTAGTTAAATTTAGGCACAAATTTGCCTGCTGCAATTCAACTATTTCGTTGCTTAAAATAGTGTGACATCGCCTCCTTTGCTTTAAACGTGGCCAGTTTTTGGCGAGTTAGCAATGACGATCGAAATTGAACTCCCGGAATGGCACAAAATTTTAATGTTACTTTTCCCTATGCTAGCATCTAGAGTGCTAGATTGTAAAATAGTTAGGGCATCTTTCCCCACGAGAAAGCATGCATTAGCGGATGCCGAAGCTTTGTTGAGTTCGTGGCATCGATTGCGGAGATGCGAAGGCGAATTGCATTCGTAACACGTTCTAACATTGTTAGATTTGACACTGTCGGTTTTATCAGCATCAGTGCTAGTTACGCTGTCACTGTTATTATTAGTCCCAGTCAGGTTAGCTAATACGTTTCGGGTTTGTTTGTTTTGTTTAGAAAAGACTTTAGAAGCCTGACTAGATGACGGAGCACTAGCTTGTACTTTCCCTGTTTTAAGGACCATATCGGCAGAAATTTGTTTATTGCTGGTTGTAAACTCGTCACAGAGTTTTGCTGCTTCTTGTAACGTCCCAGTTTTAATCTGGTCCGGCAACCATTTGCGCATGGCAATAGGACACGATTTGGTGAATTGCTCAAGTAGGATTAAATTAGCCAACTTGTCGTAGCTGTTGTTTATTTCAGCCAGGGACACCCATCTTGAAAATAGGGTTTCTAACTCAAAAGCGTGTTCGTGGAACAGCTGTTCCGGCTCGCGTTCAAGTGAACGAAACTGGGCTTGAACCGACTCTTTAGTTTGAACAAACCTTTCTAGTAACTTATTTTTGACTAGTTTATAATCATGCATTTCTAAAACTGACATTTGATCTCACACTTTAATCAAAATTTCTCCCAAGAGAGGCTGTAGTCCGACCACCCATTCAGATTTATCGATCCTTTTGAGTTTCCATAGTCTTTTCAAAAATCTTGAAAAAGCTATTAATTTCCGATTTGGAAGTCCACTTATTTACAAGTCTTACAGCGTCAGCAATTGTACCAGGTTTGTTTACAGGGACACTGGGAGAAGAAGGGGTTACGGTACCACTGCTGTGCCTAGAACCGCCGTTAAGATTTGCAGCCGTTAGCTTAGCTAGTTCGATCTGCTTGATTTACTATTTCACGTGCACTAGCGCGTTCGCTATTTTGTGCTTCTTGTACCTTTAATTGAGCGTCTATCTCTTATTTGGGCCTCTTGGTCCCTAAGTCTAATTCATGGGCCATACGTTTGTCAGCGTTTGCTGCCTCATGAGCTTGGCATTTGTCTAAGTCCGCCATTTCTAAAGCTCTTAACCTTAGTTCTTCAGATTTAAGTGAAAGCTCTAGCTCTTTAGCTGCTAACTCTTTTTTTTTTGTAAGATAGTAGCTTCTCTCTTTTTTATAGCTGTCGCTAGTTCATCTGAGAGGTCGTCTAAGGAAATTTTTTCATCCTCTACTACATTTTTCAGTACTGTGACTGATGCGTGTCTAGATTCACAAACGGTAAGGCCTAATTTTAAACAGGCCATTTTAAGGTCTTTATACTGTATGTCTTTAATGACATCTTCAAAATCATCCATGTTGGACATTTTTAACTTTAAGCTTCAAAATAAAACTCTTATAAATGAAACTTCACCATTAAAATGCAGCCGCAAATTAATTTACTTTAATTGAGCAGAGTGAGTTATTTAAAACACTTCTCTCCCAATTCCCATAAGTTTTAGCAAGATATACACTTAATTTAGACCCCTAGCACTCAGGTGTATAAATAATTAAAATACATAAATGCTTCTAACTACAACACTCGGCTTGGCGGCCTTAAGCATATCTTATGCACACTTACCCTTGTACACAATCACTGTGCGGTCAGTCAAGTCCAATCCAAACTCCCACCTGATGAATGAAGAGGCTTGCACACTGGTACGTAGTAGAACGTCTCTAGCTGAGGACTACTGCACTGGAACGATGGTTGTTGGAGCCAAGGTCCACTGGATATTGCAACGGAGCTTCATGTCCGGGGAACGGCCAAATTCTCCTTACAGGAACGGGTCCACTGGGAACATCTCACGTCTTGTAGATTTCCAAGTTAGGGGGGGGGGGAGGAGGGGGAGAGATGCTATTGTTGCCTCCTGGCTCCGGAACTGGCGTTGTTGCTGGAGCTGCTGATTTGCACTGTTGTCGTCAGTGCGGACATCGGGTTTTGCATTGATAGTGACTGCAATGCTGACATCTTTTTCTTGTGACTATAGTGTGGGAGTCACGGACATCTAGTTGAAGAATTGTTCAACACAAATGGCATAGTAGCATGGCAGGGGGGAAACGTTTGAGGGAACAGCACCTGTTCATCCCACCGCTGCCACCATTTGTAGCGGCGGATCCTACGACGGTTGAGGTGCTTGTAGCATCGCCGTCGTCTGGTGAAACTGGATCTTGCTTATTATCACTCTGGGTTGACTTTTAGTACTTTTTACGTGAAAACAGTACAACAGCTACTGTCCCAGTGTAGGGAATGGAGCATCGTAGTCCTAATAATAAGACCTGACTAGCAATAACAAGCGGGTAACGCTGCCACCAAGGTGGGAAAAAGCTAGCTAAGTTAATTTGAAGAGAATTGTCTTAAAGTTAACTTCCAGCAAACGTCAATTTAATACCTTCGTTTGGCGTTTAAAACTCCTGGTTTTATTTCTAAACAAACATAATAAAGGTAACACTTTACATTAAGTTATTAATTACAAGACTTAGCTTTAGTTTAAAAGCATTTCATGAATTTTACATTAAATTCGCACACGTGAACTTGGATTTAGTTCAAAAACAATTTTCAACTAGAAACAGTGGTTTAGGCAAGGGATTTAGCAAAGAGCCCTCTAAATTACAAACAGCCTCAGCTGACTTATAAAAGTAGACCTTACAGTTTTGTTTCAAAAGGGAACACCCAAAAGATCAAACCGTCCCCATCGAAATTCACATTAGAAATGGGATGTACGCTCCATGAAGTACTACGCTTCTGCAAATCTAATTGAACCAATGGCCTTTGTTTACATTAAATTAATGAAAACGGTGATATAAAAGCTGTTTTTTAGGAAGGGATGCAGCGGCGCTACCTGTCACGTTAAGTGCTTTTCAGATAGGCACCGACATCTGGTGTACTGGCGAATTCTTAGGAAGTACTCTGGGTGTCTGTTTTAACTTTTGCGGAAAATAGAGCACTGCAGTGTCTACTGCACGGTTAGGAGGGGAGCGCCCATGTCCTATCTAAGTTTAATGTACTAACTATCAATGGTATCACTGCCACCACAATGGGTGTTTAATTGCAGGCTTGAAGTTAAATAAAAATGGTCTTTAGTTATTTACTCATACAGTTAATAAGACATGTAAACTTTTTACACTACATTTGAACAGTATAGGTTACAAAAATATTCTTTGAAAGCTTTGAATTAAAAGCACACGACGATTTACAATAAAATCGGATTTGAACAAGTTAAAAGTTCACACTACATCACAATTTCGAATAGAAAAAGTTGCTTGAGTCACCGGACTCTCTTCTAAGTTACAGAATGTGGCTTACATTTGTAAAATAGTCAGAGTTATGTTTCTAAAGCCACTGCAAAAGATCAAACTAACTCAAATGGTAAAACTGGTACACAACCCAAAAGATGTCTAAGCTCTACGATAATACCATTTAGATTATTTAGAAGAACACTGAGTTGAACATAAATAAGAAAAAAAGCCGGTTTTTTAGAAGGGGACCTTAAACCCTTAAGTTATGGGAGTTCTAGGCCAAAAATGCCGATGACGGTTAACTACCCATAATCATTCTCAAAGAAGTTAAGTTTAAATTTTAAGAACTATAAATTTAGAAATAATGTCCAAAAGAATACTTTCAAAAGAATTAAACTAGTTTCCAATGAACTCTACCTTGCCCGGCATGGCAACATTCGGACCCTGGGGGACATCTCCACTCCGACCGCCGTAGTAACCTATAGCCTTTGAGATCAGTGAGCAATGCTAAGGAGGCAGCCTTGCTGGTCTGTTTTATACCAGCTGCCTGGCAGCAAGGAGGAGGGAAAGCGCGGACCTGTAGGAGAGCGACTGAGGGGGTGGAGTGGGGTAGAGGGAACTCTGGTGGAGGAGAGGCTGACCCAAACCGGCCAGGCTGTCAATACCGTTAATGAACTGCTTTTTAAAGCACTAAGCAAAAGATTAAAATAAACCAGCTAGCTTTCGAATCGGGGTCCCCACAATGGGGGGGGGGAGGAGACACACAGATGGACCTGCTGTACCCAGGCCCGGTCCACTCAAGGAGCCTGCACGGCCTAAAATACCCCTCCCCCCCACACACAATTGTTTTGATGACTACCATTAAGGTGCTCGATTTGTGCATATCGTGAATTTTTGTTATACTTCCAACAAACAACTCCAATCCAACGGCAACGACCAAGGAGCAGGAGCACTGCAATGCAAACCTGTCATCTTGTTGGGCAGGGAATCCTTCAAACGTAAGCAGACCGGATTAACGAATGCACCAACCCGTAAGCACAAATGGCCGACGAATATTATAACACAGTGTAACTTTTTAACGATTTCAGTTGACGGAGGGGGGGGGGGCTGCTATTGTAATTAGTCTCAGGCCCATAACTTTGATGTGGGGGCCCTGTTTCTAATACTCAACAAAATTTACGCCTATTTTGTAGAAACGGGTGTAGCCCCACATCCGTACTTATTTACATCCATTTGGCAATTGTTCTTAATTAAAACCTATGAGGTAGTTGTTTCTCCTTCATATGGGCTTACAAAAATGTGCTTTATTTTTAGTTATTCCAGTCATTGACTAAAGCATAGGGTAGGCCTATTCCAGAATAGTTCCATTCGTGGAAATCTCCAATATCCATCGTGTTGAAAAAATAAAATAAAAAAAACTCCCACGGCAATCAATTATTCTGCAAATATTCAAACTGTCATCCAATCCTGAATTTGCGTAAATGGCGGAGTAATGGACTGGAATGGAAGGCAGCCAATTAAGCGACGCGAGATGGGCAGGATGGCTGCGGCAGGCCAGGCCACTAGCTCGGCATCAGCTGGTCGGAGCTCTGTGGTTGACAGCGACCATCCTTATCGCATTAAGCTCCGATCCACTTAGCGAATTATTACTCTTTTCAATAAAAAAAAAACCGTTGCTACAGTCTTCTTTACAGTTATATCTCTCATAAACGTCCACAGTTTGCTAATTTTTCCCAAGTCTAAAGTAGTGCATGGTGTAAATCAAAACACGAATCGGGCGAGCAACTACCGATCCAATGGCCACCATTTTTTTCTGAAACTCACGGGGTGTAGCTCGTGAAAAAAAATTAAATATTATTGGCTGTAAACTTTAGTAGCACATGGCTTTAGTGAATGAGCGACTAATGCACAGCTTGATAAAGTGGCTGCGGTGAATTCTACGAGTCCGGCGTGCCTTTCCGTTAAATTTGGTGGTCAGACGCACAAAGAATAACATGACAGATGACCACTCTGTCCTGGAGTGAATGATCCACACATCCTTCTGGAAAATGGTAGCAAGAAACGTTCCCGTTTTAATTGTGTTGAATAAAACGGTAGTTTACTTAAAATTTTGTTAATTGTATGAAGTTTTCAGTTATCTGCAGCATAAAAATAAATATCGTACAGTCGCGCCAAAAGGTTTTGCGGCCGAAAGACCTCCAACAATTGGCCGCATGTGGGGCGTGAGTGTGCGCTGGCTAATTGCTGGCTCGAGCCTGCATTGTTGCCTGGCAAGCATTTTTCAAGTAAACTACGGTAGTCTAGAATGATTTGGAAAAGAATGTCGTAACATTAACGGGATTTCAAAATTTAGCTGGTTTATACAGGACTTTCTATTTAATACAATTAGGAATGTAAGCTACGGCTTCGCAATTCTTTTGGAAATACTAGATAACAAAAATAACACTGCATCTTTTAGGCTGATCCTAAATCTTTGAGAAGTATTTTTAGCTTTTCTGAACGCTATTCTGAAAGTTTTATAGTATTTTTAGTCTTCAGGAGGTTCTGTTTGAAGGTGAGCATTAGGGTCCACATAAAATATAAAATACTCACAGAAAAAAAAAATCGTTTGCAGTCTAAATACACTGAATGTGATAAAATGGTTTCCTAAAGTAGAAAGTTAACGTCAGTGTAGTGAGTAGCTGTAAAATAATTCGGGAGGAATAAACTCCCGTTATTAACGTTAGCACAAATCCTTCCGTTACAAAATTTGCCGAAAAACTACAGATAAAATATTTTCTGCTGAAATATAAACAAATCTTTGTTTGGCAAGTGTTGGGCTTAAGTGTCATAATTTACTTATAGAGGAATTTTTATTATCACTTCACTCAAATCAGTGTTCCTCGTCAGGCTTCACTTCTTTTCGCTCGGTTGAAATGGCTTTTCGTAGCCAAATTTTCGTCGTGTGCTGGCCTATTACAGGAGGTTGCATGGTTGGTTCGATGTGAAGTGCTAAGAATGACTTGTGTACCAAATTTCCTTCTTTTCCTCGATCGGCAAGAATTTGTTGGTCAAGCACCACGGAGGGGCCACGTGTGGGGGGGGGGGGGCGGGGCGGGCCTTGGGGTTCCAAGAACGGCTAACAATGGCGTATGTACACGAAATTCCTTGCTTTCAGCTCAATCTGCAAGAATTTGTTGGTCAAGCCTTAGAGAGGGGGGCACGTCGGAGCGCTGGAGCCCTTTGCGGTATTTCATGGAAGTTCCATGGCTGATTCGATTTGCACTGCTAAGAGTAACTTGTGTACCAAATTTCATACTTTTAGCTTGATCGGTTAGAATGTGATGGTCATGCATCGGGGAGGGGCAGAGTTGGGCTCTGGTGTGGGGGAGGGGAGATATTTCATGGAGGTTCCATGGCTGGTTCAATTTGTACTGGTATATGACTTGTATAAAAAATAACGCATATAGCTCAATCTGCAACATTTTGTTGATCAAGCCTCAGGAGGGGGCACTGGGGGCCCTTTTGGAGGCAGTTTACGGGGATTCCATTGCTGTTCGATTTGTACTGCTTAGAATTAATCGTGTACAAATTTCATGCGTTCAGCTCGATTTGCAAGAATTTGTTGGTCAAACCTCAGGGAGGAGGCAGAGGGGAGGGATGCTGGAGGGCCCTTTTAGGGTGTCTCATGGGGGTTCCACAGACAATTTAATTTGTGCTGCTAAGAATGGAGGGGGTGCTTGGGGGTGGGGTCTCTGGGAGCCCTTGTTGGTATTTCATGGGGAGTTCCATGATTGGTTCAATTTGTACTGCTGTAAAGAATGGCTTGTGTACCAAATTTCACACTTTTAGCTCGACCAGCAAGAATTTGAGGGTTAAGTATTGGGAGGGAGCAGAGGGTTACTGCTAATAATGACTTGCATAGGAAATTTTACGCTTTTACCATCATCTGCAAGAATCTGTTTGCCAAGCCTCAGGGAGGGGGTACAGGGAATGCTGGGCGGGGGTGGGCTTGGGGGTATTTCATGAGTTCCATGGCTGGTTCGATTTATAGTACTAAGAATGAATTATGTAGCAAATTTCATGCTTTTACCTCGATTTGAAAGAATTTGGTGGTGATGCCTCAGGGAGAAGGCAGAGGGGGAGGGGCACGGGTATTTCGTGGGGGTCCCACGGCTGATTCGATTGTGTTCAGAATTTCATGCCTGTTGCAGCTTTGACACATGGCTTTGTTACACTCCATTAGACTTACGTAAAATTTGCAAAAGTTTTGATTTAGTTTGAAATAGTGGCCATAGTACATAGAGAGCTAGTTGTTTTAATTTTGAGCAACTAGTTTTAATTCAGATAATAATTTTAAAAAGGAAATAAAGTCGTTTACAATTATTCACCAAAGTTAGTTTTGACTAAACATAACAAATCATACGTAAAGAAATAGGATACGCCAAAAAGCAAACATGTTTAATATGTAGCGGTGCTTACAGGTCCTAGAGGTGCCTACTGTTCTGCACCGACATCTGGTGTGGTCTCGGGAAAGTTAGAAGTACTTCGGGTGGCCGTTTTTACTTTTACGGAGTTTAAACGACCATAGCAGTCACTACTGCACGGTTAGGAATAGAGCGTCTATGTCCTATCTAAAGTTTTAGTACTAACTAATCTGATTTTGTTTGCTGCCACCAGGTGGGTGGTTTAATTGCTAACCTTAGGCTTTAAAATAAAAAGAATTGTTTTTAGTTAAAACACTAGCAAATTAAATCTCTCTAGAAGCAACTGAGTTTAAAACTCTTCGTTTTAATAAACAGGGGGAATGAAAAACATTACATTGGCAACTAGTCTTTATACAACAACTGAATAGCTTTAAATAAAAGCACACAAGTAATTTTTACATAAAAAAAATTATCGGCAAAGAATTTACATTTAAGAAAATTCACACTTAAAATTTCGAATAGAAAAAGTTCTTTGGTGTTACCTAAACACCTCTAAGTTAGAAACTGTACTCTCACAAATTTCAGTCTTAGTCTAATTTAAGATTTTGTTTCAAGGCATCTTGCACAAGATCAAATCTACTCTTTCACATTGAGTCAAGCTAGCAATAATCAGGGCCCTACCATCGAAGTCTGTGCTTCTGTAATTATGCTACAGGACCTTGGTGAATCTAAAAGTTTGTTCACATGTTGTGAGACAAACAGAAAAAAAAAGCCGGTTTTTAGAAAGGGGACCTTAAACCCTTAAGTTATGGGAGGGGATACCAGAAAATGCCGATGGTTTAACTACCCATAATCGCGAACCCAAGTCAAAAGTTAAGTTAAAATCTTTAAGTTTAAATTTTAGAATAAGAATCCAAAAAAAATAAATTAAAGCTAAAACTAGTTACCTAAACTACTACCTTGCCCGGCATGGCAACATTCGGACTGGGACATCTCTGCTCCGACCGCCGTAGTAACGTCTGACTTGGAGTTGAGCTTGAGTTGAGGAGGAGAGACTGACTCAACCCGGCCATGCTGTCACTACCGGAAGTAGGTAGGGCAGCGCGGACGGGCAGGATAGCCTGGCGTTCTGAGTGGATGAGGGAAAAAATACTGCAATCTGGTTGGAGGGGAACTTTGGCAACAAAGAGGGCAAAGGGAATTGCCGACTTTCGTGGACTAGGAGGCCATTGGAACTGAGTTTTGAACTCGCAACGTGAGAAGGCCTATTAATTAAAACTGTAATATTATGTATTGCAACTATTGAAGGAAGAGGGGGGGGGTGAAGTGTTTAGCTCAAACCTTTATACAAACGTGATTTTTATAGCGGGAAGATCGTTACTATGGTCGGAGCTCTGAAATAAATACAAGATAAACACTTTGAAAAAAATTGTCCGGTAAAATTGAAGGAATGTTTGCCGAGTTCAGTAGTGTTCAGAAACCTAGTTTTTGCTAAACTGTTGCCCAATTAAATAAAAAATAAAAAGGTTAAATATACCAGCTTATTCCCTGAATGCTAGAACGCATGTAAATAAGTGAAATATTATTGCAGCCGCTAATAATAAAAATAACAGTCGAAGTTTTCATACATAACTTGGCCATTGCTAGAATAAAAACATCAAGTGTTGTGGTTTTCAATTACATATATGTGAAGTAAAATACTCCCTAAACAACACTAAGCTGGTTGGCTTTATGCCTGCAAAAGAAATAAAGTAATTACAAGTTTATTTACAAGTTTGTCGAAAATGGCGATCGAAGATTTGCGTGCGGCGCCGGTCAGTTTGGTGACTTTTTCTAAATGCTGTAGAAAATGATTAAAGTGGAAATTCATGGATCTGTCTTCGCAGGATTGTAGATACAGTTCTTGTTTATTAAGGGCCGCAAATATCACGTTTTGGTCCATTATTCATGAAGATATGGTGTTTTGCAGACGGAGGCCGTTATAGGCCTAATGAGCGCTAATGAGCGCAAATGAAGAAAAATGTTCGTTGCGAAAACGATAAACCCTCAGGTTTTTGATCTTTTGAGCAGAGGTCTCCTCTCAAATCTGTTGGTGAAGACTAGCTTCTTTACAAATAAATACCAGTTTGAATTCATGAGAGTTCACCCTTATTTATAATGTAAACAAAATTGTATGCAAATTAAACTATGCAGATGTAGTGTACTATTGAAGATGTTTTGTAACTCGTCGCTTAGTTAAACTCTATTCTAATTTATTGCGGAAGTAAGACATTTGTGTTATGACAAGCCTATTTTGCCAAAAATTGACCTTTTACGTAGACTACTTGAATGCCTATTTCTAAACAAGGGTATTTCAAAGGACGGGAGTGGAGGGGGCCAAGCAGTATACTTTCTGCCCATGGCCGTGGCAAGCCATGGGAAAACATAGCAGTGGAACGTAATTGCGGTGGGGGTTTAAACTGCCAATTTGCGTCCCCGCCCCCAACCGCCACAAAAAATTACTAGCCACACCCCTGTTTCTGCCAGTGCTGCGCATTGTCCGCATCCAATATTTTTCTTCAGTGCTTTAACATTATTTTTGCTCTTCCACCAGTGAAAAGTTCTCGCCAAGACGATTAAAATGGTGTACTGAAACATCAAAATTGCGAAACTGTGCAAGTTTGGGCAAATACGACCTCAGTGCGGCCCTCCACTGTCATCGTCATTAGCGTGTCATGCTATTTGTACCACCAGGGGGGGGGGGATTAAGGAAAAGTAGCTAATTGCGTTCCAGGGGAGCGCTAAATTGTCACCAGTTTTTACACAAAGGACATCCAGTCCAGGTTGCAGAAACAATTTTCGTCGGGCAAAGGAAGCTATACGGTCCATCCTCTGGCAAAGAATCTCTGAAAAAAACTTAAACGAAAAATTTGTTCGTTTTTTTTTTCAAACATGCCCCAACTTTTTGAAAAATATGCTTACACCTTTGCCCGTGGTGTATGCACTAACTATTAACTAATGTTAGCTATTCTTTCCAATCGTCATTTTAGCTGCCAATAACTGCAGTGAGTAACGGCATTGCAGCCTGCTACCGTTTAAAATTTATAGGTTTTGTTTGCGTTGTTTCTTTTGCAGCAAACTCTATTCGATTCTGAGATACACGGTACAATTATGTTTATTGTAATAAATCTCACATTCTTCCGTAAAAATTGGTAACAATGACTGCAACTTAATGCCATCGTCCAACGTGATTACGGTTCGTGCAGGGTATTGTTGGAGCGATGCAATGTGCAAACCTTTTGGCCGCTACTGTACATGCCCCAGATGAATGAAAACGGAGAATTGCCTGCCCTGCCCGGCCGGCCAAATTTTATTTCTGTTGCCTAACGAAAAAATACATAAATTTTAGCATTCTTGTTCTGAATGTGTCTTACCCTCGAGATTTTAAGTTGTTTAGAGCCGGCCGGCTCGGTAACCCAGTGCATGTGCGCGTGTGCACCCTCCTATAAAAGCGCCGATGAGCGACATGGTGTCATCTTTTATTCCTCTCAATATGTCATCGTGGTGACTCAAGAGGAGAGGTAACATTTTCTGTGGTGGCGCCTGGTTGTACTCCATTTTCGCCTCTGCTCTAGCCTGAATGAGATTCGTGAAATTGTTGTTTAAATCTGAAATTTCTTTCATGCTCTTTCTATGTAGAGGGTTACAATAATTATGTAAATAAAATAAATATATTGTAGCATTGGCCATCGGGGAATTTCATCAGATGTCTTTCAGATGAGAACCGGCAGTTGGCTAGCACTATGTTGGCATTATTGACGTCGGCCAAGCGCCGGAAGGAATGATGCTTGCGAAGGTTTGGAATGCATTGTTTCTAAAATAGTTGCGACTCCCTGGTGACAGTATGGCTCAGCAATAAGACCTCGGCCTCTGCTTTCAAAAGTCGTGGGTTCGATTCCCCGCTCATGTAGTCTGACATACAATCCAAAAGGCAATTAAATAGGTTTGCATATGTATTTATTTAGGGGTAAAAGGGTGTTGCTAATGACAGCCCTATGTACATTATCAATGCATTGAACCTATTATTCATGTTTATAAACATGCACATTTATGTAGCCTGATTTGTAGATCAAATAGGCCTATCTTGAAATACCGCCGATGTTTACTTATAAAACCACCGTATCGATTTAACTTAATAATTTTCAGTCATTATTACTTCTACATATTTTACGTAGTATTCACTTTATTTTAAGCTTCACTGAAGCATTTGGTAGTGTTAATTCAACTTGCCTAAGTCTGGTTAACTACCGTAAAACGCTCATTTTTCAGTGCATCTTTTAAACCCAAATGTGGAAAATACTCCTAAAAATCATGATTGCAATTGAAGCTATCCAAGTTGCCTGCCTCTAGTCCTCAAGAACTCGCTACATGGCGTCCAACTTTGACTGCAGCTAAAAGCCGAGATGGTTAGGAAGTAAAATTTATGACGACAGATTTTTTTTCCCTTAACTATGTAATTGAGAATGTTTAATAAACAATACGTATGTACGTTTTGTCCAATTATGATAAATAATGCAGGCCAACCAGCACTAGGAACTGTAATTTTTAAAATTTTTTTTAGTGTTGGCGTAATGAGCTATGAGGCCTATGTATTTACCAAGAAGGCAACCAAAACATTTCTTAACCGCAATTCTACACGCCGCTGTTTGTTAATGTGCGAAATCGTTTTAATGCGTGGCGTAACCCATAGTCTGTGTTGTAAAGGCTAGGTGCCAAAAATCCAGATTGGTTAGGATACCCGGCACCAAACATCAAAAGCTCGGGCAACAATTTTTTTGTCTTAGCGCTAAATAGGCCTATAAAAAGACCTCCACTTTAAACCTGTGTATCTTCGTGGAAAATGGGCAAAAACGATCCCTTTTATAGCCTGGAACTCTGTCTTCAACTCCACGGAAACAGAACTGTGAAATTCCTTACCAATAATTATCTACAGCAGTTTGAAAAACACTCCAAACCGCACGCAAAATCGCCGATCGCCCATTTTCCGAAAAACTTGTATATTTGTAATTTATTATTTTTCATGGATAAAGCCGACTAGCTTAGTGTCGTTTTAGGAGGAGCTGTCAAATGGCACTTAACTTCACGTACATGTAAACTGAGGACCAACACTCTACGTTTTTATTTTGAACTTCAATACCGGTTTTAGTTTGTCATGAAAACTTCGATTGTCAACCCTTATATTATCTGCACAAGCTGGTTTATTTAATATTTTGCTTAGTGCATTAAAGAAAGCAAATTTTAACGTAATTTCTTCCCATGAAATCTACTTTGTCCAAAAAACGGCATTTTCTACTATAAAAATTTACCAGACATTTTATTGTTGTATCTAGTATTTGTTTCAGGGCTTCGACCATAGTAACCTCATCCGAATATAAATAAAGCCTTTTCCTTCTATTAATCAAGCAATAAACCATCCTTCTATTAAACTGTAATAACGATTTTAGCAACAAACTTCGTCCCCCCCCCACACCTTCAATAGTTGCGATGCATAACGTCGTAGTTTTATTAAAATCCAAGGCCTTTTCACTTTGTTAATTGAGTAAAACTCAAACTCAACTGCCTGCTCCTCCCACTTTCTATTGTTCCCCTGGCCCTCAGGCCAATCAGCGTCCGCGTCCGGTCTGGCTGGAACCTCCTTGCCAGCATAAAAACCCCAGGCTGCTCTGAGTCCTTATCATTGCTCACTGATCTCAAAGGCTAGAGGTTACTACGACGGTCGGAGTGGAGATGTCACCCTGGTCCGAATGTTGCTATGCCGGGCAAGGTAGTAGTTTCATAGGTAACTGGTTTAATTTTTGAAATTATTCTTTTGGAATCTTTACTTCTAAATTTATAGTTCTTAAATTTAAACTGGACTTTAGCTTTGAGAATTGATTATGGGTAGTTCAATTGCCATCGGCATTTCTGTAAAGGATAATGACCGAAAACCGCGGGCATTCCTAAACAATGTTCGAGGGCGCGCAGCGTCCCGAGGGCCATTGTTTAGGAATGCACAAGGTTTTCGGTCATTATCCGACTTAATGCCCATTACGGCGAAGAGCTCGTTCCCATTGTCGGCTATTGTTGGCAGACGTTCTATGCTTTGAAAGAACGTGGCATTGTTACGTTTTTGAAATAACGGGCCATTGTTTTACATTATTGGTAAAGATTCGAAAATAGTTGAACGTGTTGCGTGAAACTAAAATTGGTAGGCTACTGATGATCAAAATGCCTTATCGTATTCTGTGTTTGTGCTTTTCGATGTGCATGTTTGTGCGTTGCGTGGCCAAAATGAAGATGGGCGAGAATGCCTTGAATTAAACGTTTCAAAAATAAATCAATGTGGATTAAACCATATAAAAGGAAAGAAGAAAACAATCCGAACAGCTATGTGATCTAGGGACGA
>JAHWFP010202520.1:0-15398 GCA_023313725.1 Lithobius niger | reverse complement strand
GGGGGGGGGGAGGTTACGCTGGAGAGGGGAAAAAGCGCGGACGTCGAGCATAGCTGCGGGGGTCTGATTGGTGGAGAGCTAGGAGAACAATGGGAAAGTCGGTAGAGCAAAGGGTTTGGGACAGAGCCGTTTGAAGGAGTAAAGACATGTAAAAAGATAGGCCAAATTGAGTTTTCAACTCATGAACTTTGGGAAAGGCCTTTGCATTGGGATATTGCTTATTGATTGAATATTTACATGTGATTATTATGAAATGGCTCTGGTTAAAGCTTACTACGTGAGTTTGGGTAATGAACAAATCATTACTATTAAATTACATAAGCTTTAACGGTAAACTGCAGTGTTACACACCACAACTAGGTTGGGGGGGGGGGCGGAGTTTATTGCACAGACTGACTTTGGGATGGCATTGTGAACAGATCTTTGCACGATATATTGTTTTAATAGAAGGACAAGCTATTGGAAACAATCGGATGGTCACGGTCGGAGTTTTTGTTGAGATTTAAAGCAAAGTATTTACACAAAAATTCGTGTCCGGTGATTGCCGATGTCGAATTGGTTGGGACTAATGGTAGCGTTCTGGGGGCAAAAAATTATAAATAAAAGCATAAAATGAATAAATAATCTAGCTTAGTAAATGCTATAACGCATTAAGTTAATTTGGATGCTTAACTTTAAAGTTAAAAGACAGGTAACGATCGTTGTAGAAATTTTTCATAGAAGTTGCTGCAGTTCAACATAATAAAAAAAATATCACACTTCAAATGTTGTCTGTATCCACATGTATGTGAGGTTAAGTAGCATAAATGGAAGCCCCTCCTAATTCACAACTAAGCTAGGGTCTTTTTGCTTTTTGCCCTAAAATAATAGTGAGTAAAATAAAATACAAGATACAAGTGGTTCAATAATGGCGGCCATGATGAAGGAGCGCTGCGGTAATTTTGGAACGGTTTTCAAATGGAGATTGTGAGAGTTCAGGATGGAATTTTGAAGATTGGGCTTCCCGAAGGGTTAGCTATTGTGTCAGGCTATTAAATGGTTCCAAGTTTGGCCGTTTCTGTCCATTATTAAAAAAACGGCGACGGGTAGAAGACCGAGGTCTTTTTGCGTTTTGAAAAAAAAAATTCGTTGGCAAATTCGTTTGCTTCGCTTACTCAATCAGCGCATCCCCTTCAGTTGTTTTGTTTATCCTTGCACCTTCCCCTTAACTTTTCAAGATTTCGTTGATATTTAGTCATGCAGAATCCCCCGAAGGTCGCTATTACTAAAACAGTTGCATTTTATTTTTGGGTTATTAACAAAAACCCTGTTAGCTTGTGGATGCTCGTATTGTTGCCTAACCATCATCTAACGTGCATCCTTTTATTCTTACGCAATCCACGGCAACGTTAATGTTTCCTCATTTTGTCCTTCGTTACAGTTCAGTTTTTAGTTCGTCCAGGCTTTTACAATAAATCTAAAGACCAGTGTTGATTGTTCAAGACATTGTTGCTTGAAATCTTTGGTTGCAACTTGGAAAAGAAATGAAATTTAAATTCGCTGGTGGCGAATTTCAAAACCCTCCCACGCATTTGTTCTGACCCCTACAACTCTTAAACCAATAAAAGGACCATGCTCAGAATACCGTTCATCCGTGTGCCAAAATACAGTTGCTTAGGCCTTCTCAATTTTACGGTAGCCATGAGCAAAAAGTCTATAGGATTTAACATGGGAAAAATCTTATTAGCTAGCCAGCTAACTAGCTAGACAGTAACATAAAAAACAACGTTATTGACGCATCTTTTTCTCTATGATTGGTGGACACTTATCCTTTAAATTTTAGTTTTTCTTAATCTCTGACCCTTCCCATTACATTTTCCACAATTTGAAACATTTCTGTCGCATTGTAATTTATCCTCAACATGCCATAATATGCTTTCAGTTGCTTACAGTTAACACACACATGTCTGCTAGTGAGCCGCCATTTTATCATTAACAATCAATTTTTTAACAATCGGATGTCTACAATGGGATGATCTACTGTTACTTGATGCAATAAAAACCAAAAATTAGTCCTAAATATTTTATAATAACATGGTTTAAAACTATATTACCAATTTTATAGCCTTTAATTACTACTTAATTCGGCACTTGAACAACAGCCTAACCCTTTTAGGTAAGGCAATTTCATACATGCAGATTGTCGGCACTAACAATTTGGTCACAAAAATGTACGCACTACTGCACACTCTGCAAAGTTTAATACCCGTGAAAATGCAGTAATTGATTATTTTAAATATATACATGCGAGTTAGTACAATTATAGAGGTCTTCTTGCTGATACACGGTAGTGCAGATAACTTGATCGTAAGTGTATTTTTGTTTATGCCATGGCTGTGACATCACGCTAACTCAACGCCATGCTAAATTTACGTAGGTTAAATCCGTTAACCGTGACCGAAAGTGTGCGTCATCGCAAAAAGTGTGGGTTATCAAGTTACCCCACACTTTTGCTGATAACCCACACACCAACAACCAAATACAGCGTGCAAAAAAAGTAACGCAATAAAAACGTACAAAAGGAATTACTTAACTTAAAATCCTAACCATGCTAACTCTCACATGTCTGACCCATAATTTAAGTTTCTTCACTCCGCGTAACTTCCCCCCTCCCTCCACAAACTAAAATGAAATGACCATCATTCATACCGATACCCTATTTACCATATATTTTAGGAAGTAGCTATTTACAGGTACAGTACCTACAAACAACTGGCTATTTACAGGTTCTGTACCTGTAAGTAATCGACTATTTACAGGTACTGTACCAGTGAGCTATTGGCTTTTCACAGGTACAGTACCTGCAAGCAACTGGCTATTTACAGGTACTATGTTTACAAGCAACTGGCTACCATAAAATTACTGAACTTGTGTTCTTCCTCATTATTTACTAATGCTAGGCACATTTATAAGAATAATTATTTTGATTATTGCAGTTTGATTTCACATTAAAGTATGATCTGCCTGAATATTTGAAGGTCGTCTAAGAAAATCCTGAAAATTCCAGTAATATCTAAAGTACAGCCTTACTTGAGGAAGCATCAAATTACATAGCCATAATCACAAACCTTTCAAAAGCATCGACTTGTTAGAGCTGACATTGTGCGCGTGGCATGTAAGTTTTTAACATGAAATATACAGTCAAGCTCGTACGAAAGGCTGACAGTAGCTTGTTTCAGTTAAGTTTGTTTTAAGCGATCAAAAACAATCAATATGACTCAACTAGTGTCGCAGCCGGGGGTGTGGGGGCTGGGGGAGTACCCCCATCTCCAGATCCGAAAAAATTAGGACTAAAATTTGTTAAAAATAGATAAAGCGTTTGTTGCAAGTTAAAAAAAATTGTGAAACTTGGTTTTCACAACTTTTCAAAGGTACTAAAATTGCTGGAAGTGAATTATTTTTTGGGAAGCCCTCCTTCTAGACAGACCCCTAGCTGAATTGTGGGACCTCATTTTCAATTATTTTATTTATTTTGCTCTCACCCCCTGCCAACAAATTTTGTAACAACTAACAAGCTCATCTGCACACATTACATTTAAATGGGTTTTTCACACCATGCGTATCTCATAAACCAGATCCGACAACATGTTCATTCATGAAACCAAAATGAATCCGATTAATTGCAATTTCGTAAAAAGATAACGGCGCACTAGCCAAAAGACGAAAAATCGTGCATACACATATTACGTTTAAATAGTTTCTTTTTACTGTGTGAATTTCGTAACTGATCAGGCATGGTGATTATTCATCAAATCCATATAAGCCTAGGCTAGATATGAACGAAAACAGCACTTATTTATTTTTTTTTTACGAAAATCGCACGATGCTACCCCGTCACCATATCTGTTGTCTTTTATATCGTTAAATCCTGTCAGCAAGCGAAGGAATGCACAAACCATGAACAAACAAATATTATCAAGAAAGTAAACATTAGCTAAGCCTACGTAAATTAACCTAAGAAAATATGGTAAGTTTTCAAGCGCCAGTGAACAATCTGTAACGGTTAACGATATAATTGATAACAGATGGCACTACTGTACAGTCATATAATTTTTCCATTCGTATAAATGTGTAATAAATCCGCTTTTGCAACGCTTAAAATGACTGCACAAAGTTCACGTTTTCAGGTAAAAATTTGGTCCATATCGCTCACATCTGCCCCAGTTAACATCAGTTTGTGAGAATGTTTAGAGATTTGATCATCTTGGCCACGAATGGTTATAATCGTTCATTCTGTAACTCAAGCGCCTTCCCGCAAAATTCTCATTTATAAGGTGTTTTGTCGAACATTGTATAAGCCACTAGTTCTTAGTGTAGTCTGAAATTACACGTTAAACGTGGCTTTAAAGCACATCTAATAACCAAAAACCATGAACAAGGCAAATTTATCAAAAACGTAAATGTTAGCTAAGCCTGCGTAAACGAATCTGAGAGAATCCAATACGTTCTCAATCACCAGTGAACAATGCTGAAAGTTAATGACACAAAATGACAACAAATGGAGCCATGGTATTATGCAATATTTGTTTCGCATTCATGAACATCCAACGTTTTATGCTCGAAATGATAGCTTAACGTCCACGTTTTCAGGTAAAAATCTGCCCCAGATTTCTCAAATTTGGCGTGGTTAACATCAATTGTGATTACAGATTTGGTTATCTTGGCCACCAGTGAGTCTGTAACTTAAAAGCCTTCCCGCAAAATTTACATTTGTAAGGCGTTTTGTCGAAACACAGCTCTGGAATTACGTGTAAGACGTGACTGTAACGCACATCTGCGGAATTTACTAACGAGAATTATTAGTTACTAAATGAAAACCTTCATTGCAGTCTTTCCTTATTTTCGTAATGGTTTGCCTGGAAGATCAAACTACGATTCAGACAGCAATGCAGCCGGATGCTTTCATGCTACTGAAGTATGTTGGCTTTGGTGCAATCACTTTTTGAGCACTACCTGAGAATAGCCAGTAGCTCACCGGTACAGTACCTGTAAATAGTCAATTACTTACAGGTATAGTACCTGTAAATAGCCAGTTGTTTTCAGGTACTGTACAGTCAGAGGCATTTCCAATGTTACATTCGCTGGCCGATGCTTCCCTGCTTGGCCAAGCTTCCCTGCTCGACAGGTTGTTCGATGTCAACGAAGTAGGAGGAGAGAGCTGCAGTGCAGAGTGTTGGCATATTATTTACGTTTGTTGTTCCCCGAGCCGAGCGCAAAGTTTCAAACTAAGGTTTCTTGCCCAGGCCCATAAACTCATTATTGGGGTGCTCTGAAAAGACCTTTATAATCTACAGAATTATTTTTATACTAGTGATAATATAGAGACTTTCCTTTTTTTTTTAACCATCACTGAGTAGGAGCGAGACCCCCCATGCCAGGTGGGGCCCGAGTTAATTTTTCCCCTTTGCTCTCCCCCCCCCCCCTTACAACCAGTGATGTAGAGATAAACGAAATAATTTTGGAGGTATGGTTAGCAAACGAAAAGTCAGAGGAGGAACAGTGAGCTTCCAAACAACAATCCGTAGGATATTTTTAGATTTTTAACTCCTTCATGAAGTGTTGAGCATGATGGTGATGAATTTTATATTCTATCCTGCCTTCCCACGTTTGCCTTATACGAATTTAAGTTGGAAAGCAAGCTTACAGGGGTTTCTTACAGGTGCTCTTTAGTTCCATTTTACTGATTGTTAGTTTTCCTGAGTAACAGTTTTGCAACATGCAATCAAACCTATTCCCGTTAGTTTGATTTTTGCGGGCCCCTTTTGCTCCCCTCCCCCATAAGTTCCAGTCGTGCAGTGGTAAAGCAAATTGGTGTTGGGCTTGGGCTATGGTTAGCAAACGAAAAGTTAGAAGAGGGTGGCACAGCTTCCAAACAATAATCCCTAAAATCTCTATATTTTTAGATTTTTTACTTCTACATAGTGCGTTGAACATGAAGCTGACGGATGTTATCTCCCATTCAGCTAGTCAAAAAGTAATAAGCGTACAGGGTCCTTGGTTCAGTGAGAACAAATTGTTCTCCATTGAGAACAAATGGAGAACTGTGAGTAGTTCGTATAATAGTAGATACTGCGGCTATTCTGAAAACATAAATAAATAAATAAGAAAAAAACTGCACGAGCCTGCTCCTGTCCACAGTGGCGAGGCTACTGGGGGGCAGGGGCATGAGTCTAGAGTGGGCACTGCCTCGTAACATTGTTCCATGATCACCCAGCTTACCGTTACTCAAAACTTACAAGTAAAAAATACAAATCTAAGTTGTTTGCATTAAAACAGTTGTTTATATTTTTAAAAAAATGGAAATTTGACAGGATCGAATATTAAACTTTAATACCCGGCTGATTAAAAGAGAATTGGTACTTAGGCATAGTGTTGGGGGGGGGGGCTTGTCTACGGCAATCGTGTTGCTTCTGGGTTACTCAGTATAACTACTAATACAATGGCCCACTCAAGTCGAAATGGTGCCAGGCCTTGTCCCTCTCCCCCTGCCAGCCTGTTTATTTGGGCGTCACTACAGCTTTTCGAGAATTGGTGCCAGAGTGCTGCTATTGTCCGTGCCTGCTGGATGAAACCACTGCTTACAACTCTGGTGGCTGGCTGTGCACATGTATCAAGTAATCGTCTATTTGCCTCCCCCCCCTGCGTTCCTCGCCACCGTTGACAGAAGGAGGCTCATGCGGTTTTTTCTTATTTATTTATGTTTTCAGAATCGCCGCAGCATCTACTATTATACGAACTACTCAGTTTTCCATTGGTACTCATTGGAAATAGATTGGATTTCATGTAGCAAAACGGTTACTCAGGAAAAGCAGGGTCAGTAAAACTGAACTAAGCACCCTGTAATCTTATTACTTTTTGACTAGCAGAATGGGAGATAACATCCGTCAGCTTCATGTTCAACGCACTACGTAGAAGTTAAAAATCTAAAAATATTTTAGAGATTATTGGTGGTAGCTGTGCCATCCTTTTCTAACGTTTCATTTGCTAACCATAGCCCAAGCCCAACACTAATTTGGTTTACCACTGTACAACTGGGAGTAATGGGAGGCGGGGGGCAAAGGGGCCACACAGAAATCGGACCTACAGAAATAGGTTTGACTGGCTGTAGCAAAACTGGTACTCAGGAAAACCAACAATCATTAAAATGAAACCAAAGAGCACCTATAAGTAACTCCTGTCAGCTTACTTTCCAACTTAAATTCGTACAACGCAAACGTGGGCAGGGGGGGTAGGAAATTATAATCCATAACCTTCATGCGCGACACTTAAAAATATAAAAATATCTTAAGGATTGTTGTTTGAGCACTCACTGATTGCCCTCTGACCCTTCGTTTGCTAACCAGTAACCATACCTCCAACATTATTTCGTTTTATCTCTACACCACTAGTTGTAAGGCGGGGGAGGGGAGCAAAGGGCAAAAATAAACCCGGGCCCCACCTGGCAGGGGATCTCGCTCCTACTCAGTGATACTTAAAAAAAAAGAAAGCCCCCATATTATCACTAGTATAAAAAAATCACTAGTATAAAGGACTTTTCAGGGCACCCCCCAATAATGAGTTTATGGGCTTGGGCAAAGAAACCTCAGTTTAAACCTTTGTGCTGGGCCCGGGGAACAACAAACGTAAATAATATGCCAACACTCTGCACTACAGCTCTCCCCTCCTACTTCGTTGACATCGAACAACCTGTCCAGCAGGAAAGCTTGGCCAGCACGGAAGCATCGGGCAGCGAATGTAACATTGGAAATGCCCCTGACTGTACCTGTAAATAGCCACTACCTATATTTTAAACAATTCTGAAACTACAAACGCACAAAATAAATACATACCTTCCTAGAATGTCCTAGCACCATGTCATTCTTTCCCTGCTACCTCTTATCGAAGTTTTTTTCACTCTTAACAGTCAAAAACACGAGCGACCTTATAGTGTGAAATCTGGCCAAAGGACGCATGTCCCCTTTCCACCCACTTCCCCCTCCACAACTAAAATTAAATGACCTTCATTAATACTGATACTCTATTACCGTATTTTTTAAACAATTCTAAAACTACAAACGCACAAAATGAATACGAAAATTTTAACGCAGTTTAAAATTAGTTTTTACTATCCTAAAATACTTACCTTTAGTAATTCATGCTAAAAATCACCCATTTTGGCTATTCATTGCCAAAGAAACAAAAATAACACCTATTTTTGTCGCCTCTGCGAGTTGTTCCCTCTGCCCGCCAGGCACGCTGCTGTGTTATCACACAGATACGGCCACCATCTTGGCAATTCCTCACACTCGCTTATCGAACCTTTCTGTTCAGCGATTGCGGGAGGTGTATCTTACTGAAGGTAAGTATTTTAGATAGTAAAAACATTTTAAACTGCGTTAAAATTTTCGTTTCTTACTAAATATAACAAAAATACTGACCTTCAGTAATTCATGCCGACTTTGTCGCCCTGGTGGAGGGCCGCTGAACAATATGATCCAGCCTGAAAACTTTTATGATAAACAACAAATGTGAATGATTAGTCAACGCAAAATAAAATTAGGTCGCACTCGTTACCCACTTTATCGTGTGTGCGTCCTTTTCGTCAGTCTTTCCCTGGCCTGGTGGTCCTGACTGTGTGGTTTTCTCCACCTCTGTCTTGGCTTTTCACCATTTGTGCCTTCTTTCATCTGTGTAACAGCTGTCCTCTGTTTGTTGGCTCTCACTTCGATGTTGGCTTTGATCCTCATCACAATATTAGTGGTCGAACCTCTGTCCGGCCACCACATGGTCTCTGATTACATTTGCACCACGTTCACCACTTGTGCTTCTGAGGTAGTGGCTCACGAAGGTGTGCCAATTGTTCCAGGCACATGCTGCAACCACCTCGTCCAGAGGCATCCCACAGCTGTACGCCCAAGACGCCACTAGTGCTCTAAACTCGTGTGCTCTGATTTCTGCTGCCCAAATCAACACAGTCCACTCCCAACTCGAAAGCTCTTCGTATCACTGTGCAGATCAATTTTCCCAGCTTGAAAGGAGTTACTGCTTTGTTGATCACCGTGTCTTTGTCTTCGTCCACTTGAAGAAACAGTGGCGTCTGGCCCATTTCATTCTTGTCTGGCGCTTGGTCCTCTGTTCTGGCCAAATAGTTTCTAAGCGCCCTGATTGGGCATTGTAGCTTCTCCTCATCTCCAGTATGAACTAAGGGCCTCGGTGCCACGTCTAGCCTCGAATTCTTCGCTGTGAAGTGTGCTGGAAATGACAACGCTACATTCGACCACTTTCTAGCGAAACGAATGTGGTTCTGCCCTCTGGAGAACGCCGCCACCTCACTCTGAACAAGTGCCACCAGGAAAACTGTCTTTTGAGTGAGATGTATCATAGACACCTTCTTAGAGTAGCCACCCGTGAAGATGTAGAATCCCAGGATTCTGATGGAGGGTCTGACCTCTGTGCTGCAACAGAAGTCTTTCCGTGATCGGTAACGGGACTGGTTCCTCTCCCTTGAGTTCTAGAATGTCGGGCGACCACGACGCCGCTGGCCAGTACGGTGCTGCTAATATGAACGTTCCTTCGGACTCTCTGATCGAGTCTGATGTTGTGGATCACTGCCTGAAGCATTGCAAAGGGTGGGAATGCGTAAGGAAACATCCCCGCCCCCCGGGAATGGATAAGCTGTCCAGGAAAGGCGAAACGTAGGCCGGGAGTTAATTGTTGAAACGCGTTGCGAAAAGATCAATTTGCTTTCCCAACCTCTCGAACAGCAACCTGCAAATCTTCTTGTCGAGCATCCATTCCGTGGTCGGGATTGTCTTACCTCTCGACAGCTCGTCCTCCCAAACGTTCAGTTTCCCCGCTATGTGTCTCGGCACCAATTTCACTTTGTAGTGCTCGCAGAAAGCCAATAGCAGCGATGTCTCTTCCATTAGTCCATTGCAGTTGAATTGTCCGTCATTACTCCGATGACTTGGTTGGCTACCCAGTCTTTCCACTTGAGAAGGGCATAACGAACTGCTCTTAGTTCTCGCAGGTTGACGTGGAGTTCCTCTTCTTGGCTTGTCCAAACTCCTGCTGTGTGTGCCCCTTCCAGATGGTGGGCTCCCCAACCTGTTGCTGATGCGTACGAAAACAGCAGCTTCTCCGGGGCTGGCTCCCTCGTTGGCACCCCCTGTTCCATTGCACCTGGTGCAAGCCACCGCTCCGTGCAATTCCTCGGGCCTCGGGAAATGTTGCAAACTTATGCAGTCCTTCCAGCTCACTCTTGGACACCACTCGTCCTTCCAGCACCAGTGGAGGGGCTTCACTCTCCACTGGCCCAAGTGTACCAACTATGCATTCGAGTCCGCTATCCCTATGGCTGACGTCAATTCTCTAGCGGTGACCCTGTCCTTCTGTAGAAGCATCCGCATTGCTGACCTTGTGTTCGCAATCCTCTCTGGAGATGGCCGAACTAACCCCATCCTTGTGTCGAACTCTGCCCCAAGGAACGCAAAGAGTTGTTGAGGGGTGAACCGAGACTTCTTCATGTTGATGCCTAGTCCCAAGCGTCTGAAAAGTGAAACGCACTGTTGAATGTGTGCCTCTAGGTCTTCTGCTCGTCTGTGTCTCACCAGCCAGTCGTCTAAATAGGCGTGCGCCCAAATATTCATCCGATGTAGTTCTGCGATAACTGGCTTCATTAATCTGGTGAAAACTTGCGGAGCCGTGGAGAGTCCGAACGGAAGTGTCCTGAATTGGTAAGAGACTCCTCCCGCTACCAGGCGAAACAGGTGTTTGTTGAACATCTTCGTGAAGCGGTACATGAAGGTAAGCATCTTCTACGTCTATAGAGGCTGTAAACGCTCCTAGTTGAATGGTTTCCCTGATAGTTCCTATTGTCTCCATCTTGAAATGATCTTTCTGGATATGAGAGTTTAATTTCCGGAGATTGATATCAGCATTTTTCACCTCCTTTCTTCGAGATCACCCTTGCCGGACTCCAGAAGCCCTTGAATCCTGGCGGTGAAAGTATCAATGCTTCCTTCTGCACCAGGGTGTGCACCTCTTTGAGCAATTCCTTGTCCTCTCCTGTTTCTGCCGTCCAGTCTGGTGGCTCGTCTGCCAGCAATGTGGACAGGAGGAAAATGGAGGATAATAGCCTTGCTGTGTGGTGTCCAGAACGAACCTGTCGTTTGTCAGCTTTTGCCGCTTGTCCAGGTGTCATCCTAATCTTCCCAGGCGTACCAGGGAAAGATTCAACCGTTGGTTGTCAATGACGGCTTGGCCTGCGCCCTCTTCCCCTGAAGTTTCCTGCGCCTCTGCCGAATGGCCTCCTTTCTGTTTGTTGTGGAAATGGACCCCCCGCTGGAGTGGAAGGTTTGGTTTTCTCCTTGAGTTCGGGGACTAGTTCCAACAGCTTCCCGTCGAATACCTCTGACAAAGCGTGAATCGGGAGTAGACGTAACTTCCCTGCAACATCGGTAGGGATGTGGGCTGCGGACTCCAGTAGAGCGTCCCGTTTTCTGAAGACCAAATTCAACAACAGCCTCGCCAACCAATTCAGGATGTCTTTTTTGGAAGGAGGAAGCCCTTTTAATAAGATGAAGGCACTCCCTAACCGATTCGTCTTCCATAAGTTCCGGCTTATTGCGCACCAAAGTCTTGATAGCGGCCGTCGACGCTGAGTGGACCAACTCCGCAAGTGAGTTGGCACGAATGCCACGTCAAAGGATCGTTTCGTCCTCATCGTGTTAGTGCAGGGGTGTCTGGATGAAGGCGGGCGTTTTAAGCACAGAGTCCATTTCCAACTCCGTTTTTTCCGTGATGTATTCCGCTTAGTGGAAGGTCTTGTATAGTTCTTTAGAAGGGGCCCCTTTTCCTGTGGATCTAAAAAACATATTTGCCGTTTTCGGGTCGTGCGCTTGAAGCGGTTTCGACAGTGATATACGTTTGTCGTCTCTACGAGTGAGCGATTCATTATTTAGCAACTGTCTGAACGCAAATGCTGATTGTGGGAGGTGTATGGTTGTTCCTTCTTCCCCGAATTGGCAAGTGTGTCCATGCATGGAAGGGTCCGCTGGGTCTTCCTTTGTTGATGCTGCCTCTGTGACGAACCTCGTTTCTTTCAGATCCTAAAAAATTTAGCCCACGAAGGTCTTCCAATGAATAAAACCCGGGCCTTCTTCGAACGGATCGTCTTTATCTGTTGATTCCGGGTTAAATTCCTCCTCTTGGCCCTCTTGCCATTCCCCTTCTCTCTCATTCTCTTCGTTCTGCTCCTCCTCAAACTCTTCTTCCTCCGAAAAGATGTCATCAGCCTTGAATTCTTTTCTTGCCGCCTTACTAATCTCAGTTTGCACTGGCTCTGAACCGTGTGGTCGTTCCAGTCCGAACGCCCTTCGGTTTCGTTTTCTTTAGTGATGCGACTCTGTGAGCAGTTCTTCAGTGCCTCACGCAAAACCTGCAAGTGGTCTTCCAATTGCGTCCGACCGTAACCTCCGTCGATCCTCTGTAGTGATCGATGGCGTCGTGGCGACGATTCTCTCGTTTCCGACCTATCCCTTCTCGGTGACATGCTGCGCTCCTTTGCCTGCCCGCGCCTCGGCGACGAACGCCTGCAATCTCCCTGCGATGGAGACCTTTTTCTGCGAGGTGACGAGTTGCGTCAATCTCGTGCCGCGCTGGCGATCCCCGGCGCTCCGGCGATGCGCTGCCCTCAAGAGTCGCTCAGGGGCGAGCTCTCTCCGTCGGTCACCCACATCTTTCTCGCCATTTCTAAAAACTTGTCCCCTTCAGGTGTTGATCCTTGAGCTTCCTGTTTCTTATGCTTGGATCGCACCTTGTCGCCTAGCGACTTTGAGCCCTGCCCCTGTCCGCTCTCCCTTTTCTTGGGCGCGGACGGGGTTTTTGACACTTTTTTACTCTTATAATTTGTGTCGGCTCTGTCCCTGCGGTCGCTCCGGAATCCTTTCCATCCATGTGACAACCGCTAGGTGTGGACGTTTTTCCCCCACACGTTGATTTTTCTTAACTCTAGAATCGGCCTTTTCCTTGCTACTCGTTTTAGTTGCCGCACTAGAATTTGATTTAACGACGTTTGACATGCCGGATTTTCTGCCGGGACTGCCTGTCGTTTTCGCAATGCCCATCACGGTAACACTATCCTCACATTAAACATCACTAGCATAAACAGCAACAATAGGTTGTAGCCTCATCACACTGTCCTTATGAGTTTTAAGAAGGTCTGCAAAGGAAGCTAAAAGTTCAATCTTCAACTTGTCAATCTTAGTGTCTAACGAGTTATTTAAATCTTTTGTAAGAACCGCTCTAGATTCGTCAGCTTTAATATTAGCTGTAGCCGCCCCCTCTCTGGCCGCCATTACGACCGACCCTAGGGTATGTGGTGTATATTTCGTACGATCGGCCTCGGTAAAACCGTTGAAATCTGGTGACGAAGAATCTTTATTTGAGGTTTCATGAAAGATTGCGGGAGTCTTGGGGTCAATTTCCATCTTTTTTAAGCGATCGTCTACACTATGCCTACCTTCTTTCTTCTCCTTGTTGGCTGTCTTATTGTCCGTCTTGTCTTGTTCTTTGGTGCGAGAGAGTTCATCTGCAAGGGGTCGTAGGTCCTGAGTTGGCGGATGTTGACTGCAGGGGATCGAGGACGTGGCTGCAGTATCACAAGGTAACGGAGCGGACGGCTCCGAAAAAAGAGAATTGAGTGGCGGATGAGGCTTTTCTAAAGAATTCTGGTCCGCACTGAGTTCAAGAATTTCCACATGATCCGCAACTGGAGGGACCGGAGGAGATGCGGACCGAGGTGTGCGGGATGAGGAACCTTCCCTTGGCGTTCCCTTAGCACGAGGCATGAGGATGGTTAACGGTAGCGGATGGAGGATAGGACCAGATGCAGCGGATCGAAGTGAACAGCGTCACGCGTAGAGAAGAAAAGGTGAGCTTACCGCTTCGGCTTTTATATGAAGGAGGCTGCGCAGAGCGCAGTAGGTAGCGAACCGGAAGGACTCTTACGAATTATTTTCTCTAGATTGAACAGCATTTTGAGAAGGCGAATGCTTTAAAAAAGGTAATGTATATTTAGGGCAACGAAAAGCCAAAATGGGCGATTTTAGCATGAATTACTGAATGTCAGTATTTTGCAGATAGTAAGAAACTTACCTTCCTAGAATGCCCCAGCACAATGTCATTCTATCCCTGCTACCTCTTATCGACGTTTTTTTTCAATCGAGCAGTCAAATACACGAGCGTGATTATAGCGTGAAATCTGGCCAAAGGACTCATCCGTCTACCACGCCCTGCCCCTCCATAAACTAAAATTGAATGACCTTCATTCATGCAACATACTGTGATTGATTACCGTATTTCTTGAAGCAATTTTCACAAAACACAAAAATTAAATAAGAATTAGCTTGACGTCCCAACCACGGTATAAATGATATAAATAATTTATTGGTTAAAATCGAGCAGTTATCGATTTTTAACCCACGGCTGCGATTATTGTCCCGGCTCTTGTACGCAAATACGTTTCGTCCCTTGACCTATTTACCTACTTGAGCCGGACCAATAATCGCAGCCGTGGGTTAAAAATCGATAACCGCTCGATTTTAACTAATAACTATTACTTAAACCAACGTAGGCTACTTTAACAGCTTAAGCTTCATAAGTTATCATTGTGTTCTGTACGGTAAACTACGTAAATTTCTGTAGTTCAGTGGGTGTAACAGCAAAGATAGAAATGTCGTAAGCTCGTACTACAAAACCTCCATTTGCCCAAATGACGAACCGTACCACATTTTAAATAATTTTTTTTTCAAACTTCCCTTTGGTTATTTCGTTTATTGGTGGAATTTGGAGAAAATGCTCCAAGAAAAAGGAAATCTTTGTTGAAACGTGAGCAACCAGCAGTAAAATGCTACCAGTGAGAAAAGAATTACGTTATATGTATAATAAAAGTTTGGCATAAGGAGGGAGGGTATAATTAATCTATGCTAGTGGAGCCCAAGCAATTTCCCTTAAAAACTCTCCTTGTTCCCAGCCCATCTTAGTAGCCAGCAAGTATCATCTGCACCAACTCAATAAAATATTTTTTTAGTCATTTATTTTTACCTAGGTTTATATTATTATGCAAAACTGGAGAGGATGAAATCATGGAGCTGGAATCCCTGGAGTAGCCACTCTTCGCGCGATCGCTGGGCAGGGCATGCACTTCCGGTGGCGGCCATTTTGTAATGCTTACACCATGTGAGGATTAAGATAGCACGTGTCTCAACCACGTTCGATAGTTACAATGACGTTTAGCAAACTAAGAGAACATAGCGGTCAAAAGAAGAACTGCAGTTTGTTTTGGTTGTTCCTTCCTACTTATTTTATTTCCAAGAAAG
>JAHWFP010202519.1:32709-46903 GCA_023313725.1 Lithobius niger | reverse complement strand
CGCAACGAACTACAATTTGTGTTCATTTTGTGTATGCATTTTTATCTTTCAATTTTGTAGGGTTTTGCTGTTTATGGCGTCTATTTTGTGTGTGTTTGTGGGTTTAGGTTTTGCGAATTGGAGTACAAATTATAGTTCGTTGCATTCGATTGAACTCCAATCCATTTTTATTCGTGTACCTTCAGGGCTGTGAGTATGGGGATACGAGCTCTAATGTTTTTTTTCTAAATTTTCTAAATTTGCTCAGTTAATTTGTTGGGTTTTTTCGCTTCCATTTTATGTGTGTCCACTGTCCACCGATTTTTGTTTTCGAAAAAACGGAACATTAGAAATGGATACTTATGTTTAGGTTCCGCCGAAGGTTAGTCCCATGATTATTATTTGATAACACATTAGCGTATTTCTGGATTTAGCATGCGTCATCTTGATGAGTAGTTGATTCTGGATTGAATCATCGGTTTTCAACTGTTTATTTTGTAGATTGGATCGTTTAAAAACCTATTGTTGCAATACACAAGAATAAATCGTTTAATTTGCCTTTGAACTAACTCTGTTGTAGGTGATCCTTATCCGCCAAATACGAGAACTCCTCCGACTGTAAATGATGTGGGACAAATTCGGCTCAGTTTGTGGATGAGTGGAATATATGTGTTCATTCCTTTCATGCAGGTCTATCTGAAGAATGAACTACACTTCGTTTGGCCGTAAAACACAATTAACTGACTGTTTACTGTATAGTGACAAATTCAAGTGCATGCTAAACTGAAAACTAAATTGAAGATTGATATTAAAAGTACAACGCTAAAAAGAAATACCCAAGTCTACCTTTTTCTGGGCTCAAAAAGTCTTTTTTAAATGGTTATTTCTTGTTCCGTAAGCCTAAAGTTGTAGAATATTTCCGTCCAGGTTTAAGTGCCACATTATACCAGAAATGGAAGCATCAGTCTATCTGCCCTGCAAAAAAAAAATGGAAGAGCTACACATTAAGTTTATTCCTGCTAAAACCATAAGCCAAGAAGTTGCAGCCTATTTCTGTCCATCCTGTTTTTAGCTGCCACACTACCAGAAATGGAAGCACCAGTCTAACTTCCCTGTAAAAACACGGGAGAGCAACATCTTAGGCCTATTCCTGTTAAAACCATAAGCCTTGAAGTTGTAAGACAAAAAAATGTAAGCCTATTTCCGTCCATTCAGCTTTAACTGCCACTTTACCAGAAATGGAAGTATCAGTCCAGCTTCTTCTGAGCAACCTATTAGAGGCCTATTTTTGCTAAAACCACCAGCCAAGAAGTTGCAGCATTTTTCGTCCATCCAGTTTTAGCTGCCACATTATCACAAGTGGATGCACCAGTCTAGCTTCCCTGCAAAAACACGGGAGAGTGCCCATTCTTGCTAAAACCATAACCTGGCAGTTACAGCGTATTTCCGTCCAGAAAATTTTAATTGCCAGATTACCAGAAATAGGGGTACCAGTATGGGCAAGTAACCTGTTAGGCGTATTCTTGCTAAAACCAGAAGCCAAGAAGTTGCAGTAGATTTCCATCCACCCAGATAAAGCTGCCACATTACAAGTAATGGAAGCATCTGTCTAGCTTCACTGCAAAAACATGGGTGTGCAACCTGTTAGGCATATTCTTGCTAAAACTGCCACATTACCAGAACAAGAAGCACAAGTCTAGCGTCCGTGCAAAGAGACTGGAACACGACCTGTGAGACCTATTCTTGCTAAAACCATAGGACTAGAAGTTACAGCATATTTCCGTCCACCCAATTCTAACTGACACGTTACCAGAAATGAGAGTGTCAGTCTAGCTTCCCTGGAAAAATATGGGCGAGCAACCTATTAGGCTTATTCTTGTTAAAACCAGAAGCCAAGAAGTTACAGCAAATTTCCATCCACCCAGATTTAGCTGCCACATTACCAGTAATGAAACACCTGTCTAGCTTCCCTGCAAACTTGGGAGATCAACCTGTTAGGCCTATTCTTGCAAAACCAGTAGTTGCAGTTGCCATGTTACCCGAAGTGGTAGCACCAATCTAGCTTCCCTACAAAACTTGTGAAAACAACTTATTAGACCTATTCTTGCTAAAACCATAGGACTAGAAGTTACAGCATATTTCCGTCCACCCAATTTTAACTGCCACGTTACCAGAAATGGGAGTGTCGGTTTAGCTTCCCTGGAAAAATATGGGCGAGCAACCTATTAGTATTATTTTTGCTAAAACGACAAGCCAAGAAGTTACAGCAAATTTCCATCCACCCAGATTTAGCTGCCATATTAGCAGTAATTGAAACACCTGTCTAGCTTCCCTGCAAACCAGGGAGATCAACCTGTTCAGCCTATTCTTGCCAAAACCGCAAAACCAGTAGTTGCAGTTGCCATATTACCAGCCTGCAAAACTTGAGAAAACAACTTGTTAGACCTATTCTTGCTAAAACCATAGGACTGGAAGTTGCAGCATATCTTCGGCCACCTAGTTTTAACTGCCACGTTAGTAGAAATGGGAACACCAGTATACGAGCTGGAACCCGAAAGAAACAAACTTCCCACAGCAGACACTTGAAAAAGTTTAACAGGACTGAGTGAAGCTGAATATAGTAAGCAAATTGGTACAACAAAGGTGGATACTGCATGATGCTTAAGGGGGTTGGGTAACGAGCCTGGCAGGGACTGTGGGCCATAGACGATAAAGCCCATTCGCCTGTGTTGCAGGGGTGTTGCGTCCTTTTCTACGGGAGTACATTCCGTCTTCCCTCAGGCATCGCCGGCTTTCGACCCTCTTCATTTGAAAGGAGGGACTGTCAAAACCTCTCTGTTGCCAAGATCTCCGATGCCTCCAGAGTCGCACGCAGTAATGAGTCAGTCTCCCCAAATGTGCCGTTCCAGGCCCCACCAGACATGACCCTTTCACCCTTACCGCATACTGCAGCAGTAACGTTACCCTTTACAACCTCGACCTTTGATGGTTCCACGGTCCCATCTACCAGTCCTTCATCTCAGGACTGCTGTAACTGTTACACGTGGAATCACATGCGTACATACGACTGGCCCTGTCCTGCGGCCGTCTCCAGCCATGCATTGTATTTCCACTTCTTTCCTTCATTGCGGCAATTTCGTTTACGATTGCCCCGACCGGGTGATCGCTCAAAGCTCCAACTACTTATAAAATTTTCACAGATTGCACAGAACATCCGCGCGGTCCCTTCAACCGGCAACTACTTAAACACCAAATATGCCAGATTGTCCAGAAGCCCTGTTCCCTGACACCTTGTCACCGGTCCCCTGTCCTTCAACACAGGGTTCACCTGCAGAACAAGGGCACCTCATCTGATGCTTCTGTCAAGCCTCTGCTGCTACTTTTCTGGTCACCTCATGGGCTACTGTCCTCGACACATGGTCTGATCCCAGCTGCAGCAACCGCCCTCACCGACCATCTTGGTTCCTGGATTTCTAGCTCTTTGCCTGTCAACTACCGTCATTTTCCTCTGTCTCACAGAATTTTCCAGGACTGACATTCTACCATCCACACCTGCAACGGACGCGTTTAGCGCTCAAGACAAGCGCTCCCCCTTCACAGTCCTCAATCACATCCATGTGACTTTGCCTCCACCAGCTCCAGTGCCCGTCGTCAAGCCATCCTTCCAAATTCCTCAGACGCGCTTTTCCGGTGCCTAGGACCGTCTGTCTATACAGCGTGAATTTCCCCGGCGGATCCGGCCGCTTCGTTGGTCCCTACTGCTCCGTTCCCTGTTTTGGTTACTTCTTCCCCGTCTCGATGATACTCAGAACTATCAGATCCCTGTCAAGCCTCTGGTTCCTGGATTTCTGTTCGGGTCTACAGCGGCTGCTGGAAAGGACCATCTGCAACCACAAAACCCATCTTTGTCTCTATGGCTCAACGGCTCTTCACCAGTCGCTCAACAGCTCTTCCCGGATTGGGACCGGTTACTCATGCTTGCGGTGCTACTCTTCGCACCTTATGAGGCCCTTGCCTTCTGTGCGTTTCACCGCCTTACGCAGACAACCGTTTTTCCTTTTTGCCCTTACCAGGTGACTCCAACACGGTGCACTTCAGGCTCTTTCAGCTACTCCCGCTGACTGCCTTTTCCCGACGACCCTTCAAGAATCGCTCTTGCCCCCACGGTCCTCCTTCGGGCAAATACCTCAGGAACCTTTCAAGCGGTTCCATTCGTTAGTCGTTTCGGTACTCTCTATGTCTTAGGAGGTAACCGAAGGGATTGTTGCTGTCCAGTTCAATCCCTCAAGTTTTCCTTGAAACCATCCAAACTTATTCGACGTAGTCATTCGCAACTTCTTCCCTTCATTACAAGGGAAAACCACCTGGATGAACACAGTCATTCTTCAGGCCTATTCCACCATCAATATCAGCCGTACAGACGACGCCCTTCGTGTTCAAGGTCGTGAGCTTCATACTTTCCCTGTCTTCTGGATTCTTCACAATGACACCACCATCACGGACATCATGAAAGCCACTTCATGGTGGATTTCGATGGTGTTCTCTCACTACTTACAAGATATGACAACATATGCCGATGCTTCGTACCATTTTGGTCCCTTCGTGGTCGCTAGACGGGTACTATTCATTCCATTAAGGGCACGATAGCCTTCCTCTGGTATCCTGTTTCTCAATCGTGGCAAAGTTGCTATACTTTTGGGGATCCAGTGCGCTACCTAAGGGGACTCCCGTCATTGTGGCACCCACCACCCTTGACGTACGTAATCTGTGGAATGCTAAAAATCTGGTAGTGTTTATTTTCACGGCATAGAAACATCAAAATACCAGTGGTACCTGGTTGATTTTTGTTTCTATTGCCTAGAACCTGAAACATTCCCACCCTCCTCCCTACTATGTCGTCACTGGCACGCTGTGTAGACGAATAAAAGATGAAGATATGACCGCCGTGTTGGCTTATATACGAGGAGGCTGTGCAGAACCGTTGCGCAGAAGGTGGCGGTGCCTAGCGGCGGTGCCCAAAGTCTTAAATCTCTAACAGATGAATAAGAACTTATAGATTTCAAAACTAACTTTACTTTTGACTGTTAAAGTATTATAGAGACGACGCACGTGGCCCTTGATATTTGCCTGGCGGCGGACTCGTGGCGCGGCGGCGCACACGTCTACTAGGGATGTTTTTAAAGTCAGCGGCTTGCTTGCTGAGCGCTGAGTTTGCTTGGTCTCGGCTTCCTTCGCTTTTCCCATTTTCAAGCTGAGATTAAAAACGACGTTATTTGAAGCTTACTAAGCACAAACATGGCCGACAGTAACAAAATCAGTTATTATATCTCTTTTCTCTGTTTTATCGCATTATTAGTAGCGTTTAAGATAATGAGAGTAAAGACTAAGTAATTGAGCTGTTGGCAGCTATCAATATCGTACTTATCACGCACGTATCATGTAGATTTATCGCTTGTATGATGATTTTTGCCGATTGTTGCTCTGCGGCAATGGCGCATGCGCACATCGTGCCCCCATATTGATTGCGTAAGCTCAGCGAACTCAGCACCTTTTTTCGTCGCTTGGTTGGCTGGCCAGCGGCTGCCAAGCCGCTGACTTTAAAAACGACGGAAAAGTTTCTCAGCGGCAAGCGGCTTGAATTAAAAAACGGGAAAGCTTGCCTCGCTTCCAAGCGGCTGGCAAACCGCTGAATTTAAAAACAACCCTTACTCCAAGGGACCGCCGTGTTGAGGCCGTGGTGTAACAATATAATATATCTAACTCTATGGTTGAGGCCGTTTGGTGGCGAACCTAGCGAGAGGTAATAACTTTAATTTTCTGCTTCCAACCAGTAGACGTCACCGCTACACAGCTGCGTGGTATCAAGCAGCGACATTCGACCGTTCTACAGGGTGGGTTCACTCAGTCGAACGCAAAGCTATTTCCCGTGGTAAAGTTTACATGAGCGAGGTTCAGTTGGTGACGTCTCTGCTCCCAAACAATCGTCGAAGCAGACGAAGCTTGGTTTTTCGAAGCAAACAAAAAAGGTTTGTTTCAACGAGCCAGTAGTTTTTAACGAAATTAATGAATAATTATGAATATCATCTGACCATACAATCTTTACTGAACGTCAATAAATTTATTTATTCGAAAAAATAAGATAGCCGAACTATTAAAGTTAAAAAAAAAAGGCTTGCAATGCGCCAAGTTTTAAAGTTGCGTTATATGTCTGATGAGTGGAAACTTGGCTCGTTTTTGAAATCACAGACGTTCAATGGCTGAAACTTGGCGGGTTTTTTGCTTACTTACAATATATTGTTTTTGGTTTAGATATCAGCACTTTTGGTAGCAGCGCCTAACGTGATTCTTTTGTTATTTATGATGTTCTGGATTCTTTACATTTTTGGTTGTAACCTTGCTGTAGCTTTACTTCTGGACTTTCCAACATTTTCGGTGTTAACTTTTGTACAGATATCAGTTCTTTTGGTAACTGATTTGAGCTTATGATTTTGTGGAGTTTGGATTTTGTAAGTCAAATACTTTCTTTAAAAGCAAACTAGGTGTAACTAATTACTCGCAGAAAGGAGCCAAGTATTAATTCTACAGAAATTGCACATTTCAGATAAAATGGTAAAAACATTTAATTACAGCAGTAAGGTTTCACGTGGACTAAACAGAACAACAACACTGCAGTATATGAAACTTTACAGGAAAGTTTATTTGTGTTCCTTTGCTAAAACAGAAAACAGAAAATTTAGAACCTTTTCGAGCTCGTAGGAGGTCATAGCCCTGCAGAGCGCGCTGTGTCTTCCCTCTAATGATAAAAAATGAAGAGGGATAGTTTGACCGGCAGCATTTGCTGCTGCGATGATGGTAATTGTATTTCCTTTGCCACTTGTTCTTGATTGGAGATACTTGGTTCCTACTCGCGCCAATATCTTGCCTGGTTTATGCTCTTTGGTTATACCAGTTTCATCCATATTCCAGATACGAGTTGGTTGAAAGTTATTTCCATCAAGAACAGTTTTTAAAGCATGGAAGTATTTTAATACGTATGTTTTATTCATTAACTTGTGATGAATTGCTGCAGTGGGTTCAGGTGCACGTGGTACTTACTATGTCTGGGTTTCCATTTTTTGAATAGTCGAAACCATTTATTAGACGGAATGCTTTTTTTGAATGGATTTTTTCCTCTTGTTTGCCATGTCTGCAGCAAATTTTAAGAACTGGCTCTCCCATGTGAGCATCCTATGTAAGATCCTTTAAGATCCTATAAGTTCTTTTAAGATTCTTTAAGTTCTTACAGGAAGAGCAAAACTTACAAGATCCTGTAAGGTCTTGGTACAAGATCCTGTAGGATCCTGCTAAGATCCTGTAAGACCCTGCAGGATCTTGTACCAAGATCCTATAGGATCTTGCACCTAATCTTATGCAAGATACTTTCCTAATCCTAATCTTATGCAAGATACTTTGTGCAGGATCCTACAGGATCCTACAGGATCTTGTACCAAGATCTTACAAGCGCTTATACAGGATCTACAGGATCTTACAAGATCTTATATAAGATGCTCACATGGATTACTGAAACCTACTCCACACGATGCTCTTTCAGCTGTGTAATCAACCAATTTTCGCTCATCTTATTGTGATAAGAGAGGCTTCCGACCAGCTTTTGGAAATAGCGGTTTACTTTCATCATCGAGTTTTTCCTGAAGTGACTTTCGGGGTACATTGAATGATAAAGCAGCTTTTCTTTGCGACATGACTCCATTTTTTATGGCTTCTAATGCCTGTTTCATAGCTTCAGAAGTCCACAGCCCCCTTTTAAATTTGAGCTTTGCAGCAGCAGACTTTGCTTTCTTTGCCATCTTGCAAAGTGGCTAAACCTAAAAAAAAAGTTTCAGTTAGTATGAAAAACGTATGGGCTGTTTTGTAATAAACACCTGTAGACTTAAACAAGTAACCACATTGTAGGCTACCAAAGTAGCAACCATTGTTATGAGAATAAGAATTCAATGTTTTCTACGCCTAGGCTATACAGCCACTGTTTTGCCAACCTTAAATGCCACTGATTTCTCAGGAAAGCTTAAATGCAATTGTTGCAGCACATTTCATACACTTCATTGTGTTTTCTTCTCTTTGTGGAATGCCAGTATTGCCTAATTGAATTTTAAACAATGTAGTTAGTCTACAACCAACAATTTGTTTACAATTACTGGAGCACAGCTAATGACTTGTCATTAAAACATTTGTTCAGTCAGTTTAAATGCTCACCTTTTCTTCTCTAGCGACTACGCTGTTCACTTCCGGATTTGCTGTGCTTACCGCCGCTCCAGCACTAGCCATCCGCATCCGCTTCGGATGTACCGCGAGCAAAGGGGACGCCAAGGGAATCCTCCCTTCCTCGCTCGTCCGCTTCTCCTGTTCCTCCATCCTTCGAGATGCTGAGGTACTCATCCTCGACCTCTTTGCCCTCCTGCGGACGGGGGACGATCCTAGGGATGGCACCGTCCTCCCTGATCCTCGTTCCACTTTGCCAGCTATCAGCGGACCTGTCCCCTGCGGGTATGGTTACAGTTTCAAGATTTCTGCGGATCGTGAATCACTCGATCCCACTCTTCTTCTGGCTGGTCCGCTGCTTCTCACTACCGCCGTCCCTCGATGCCAATGTTCCCCTTGGCTCCTGCCCAAGGCGGCTCATGTCATCGTTGCGTTCGAGCGGTGCACGGACCGATTTGGGTGGACAACGTTCCTCATCCGCGGCTCCCCACTGCGCATTGCTTCTGCGCAGCCCTTTTTTTGAGTCGTTTCACCGCTCGCTGTTGGATTGCGCCTTCCTTCCCTCTAGCATTGGATGATGTTGTTTGCTTAAAGGGGTATGGTATTCCTCCGCGTCGTCGCCACCTGCGCATCCTGCTGCGCAGCCCTCTTTTCTGATATATATTCTGACGATGCAGTCCGCTCGTCATTCTTCGACTTTCGTCCTATGAGGCGGTACTTTATACGCTGCTCCTCAACTGATCCAATCCTTGTGTCCGTGCTCTACAGTAACGTCCATTCCGGCCTCACGTTCCTCGTTACCACCAGCGCGACTAACATTACGTCGTCCTTCATTCCCCTATTAGACCTCAGTCTGGTTTAGGGGGAAGAGGGGGGGGGGGATGCTTGCACCCTTTCGAAACACATCTTGTCACTACTACAATCGTCGATCCTTACCCCATCCTCTTCACGGATCCACCGGTTCTTCGGACCAGCTACTTTCACTATCCCGGTTGAAGCCTCGCTCCCGGTTTCCTCTGCTCCGCCCTTAGGAGCGGATAGACAGAGAACCTATCCACCCTCGGACTAGGTTGCTTCTTTTTTACAAGCATTACACTGCCAATTACACTGCATTACACTGCCAATTGGGCGTTTTCCCATCCGTCGCTCCTCTCCATCCTCTTCGGCCAGCCCTCCGGACCAGCAATCCTCATCCCCCTACGACCTTCTACAGTCCTTGGATCCGCAGGCCGGAGGGCCACTCCGTCCTCCCCACGAAGAGGATAATTCCTCCTGCACGGTGACACATCGTCGGTCCGAACGCATCCCTACTCACTGATCCTCTGCTGATCGACAGCCACTCAATCACGCCATCCGCTATCTTCCCAGCGTTAATAACCTCTTTTCCTTTTGAAGCAACCAGGAGCGCTTTCGTAGAGACCGATCCGCCTCAGGCCGTGTCCCGTACATCTCACAGGCACCATCCTCTTGTCCTTTATCCTCCTCATCAGCTGGCCCTTCAATCCTCGGACGTACGCCCCGCCATCCGCCTCCGTCCTTACCATCACCAGCCTTTGCTGTTCCTCTTGGATCGTCGAGCCAGCCTTCACCTACAGTTCATCCACCAAAGCCCCTGGTCCTCTACCAGTTCCACCCACATTTCAACCTCTGGGAAGAGGACATAAGCTCTTTAAGACAGGCCTGCACGAATCAGTCTACTCTTGGATACGCTCCTCACAGGATGCTTTTCACACTCCTCTCGTTCCCCCTCATTCCCCTACTTGGGGGAGGGGGGGACACTCATTCCTTTTCAGGTCAACAGCATCACGATCCTCACCAAAACCTTCCTTCCCCTTACTAGACCTTTGTCTGTAAGGCAGAGGCAGGACAGGATGCTTCCACCACATCAGGTAATGTATTTTCTTTTTCCCTCGAAGCCAAGCTGTCCGCCTTGCTCCCAGCGTCGCGCTATGCGCTGCGTCCGACCCCATCCTCGGTATTACCGTCCTTATGCCTTGTGCTAACGGGACGCCAGAGGATGCTTCTCATCCTGCACTCCTCGTTGCGCATCCTCTCCGGTCCCACCGGTTGCAGATAATATTGCAGCCGCGTCCGCTGCACCTTCCTCTTCTTCCTGAGCCGTCCTGATACCTCGTGACACAGCAGCTACGTCCCCGATCCCTTGCAGTCAACCTCCACCAAGTGCGGGACCTGCGTTCTCCTGCCAACAAACTCTCTCATACCAAGGAACGATACACTTGCTTAAAGCTTCAACTTACCATCTGAAAGGTTACTGCCAAGTTGGCGTCCTCTGCAGGACCGCAACGTACTCCTCTGGATTGTCCTCGCATTCATCCCATCCTTCGGTAACTAGACATTCCATCACTCAGCGGTCGAGTGAACCACTCACTCCGTCCTCAGTACATACCCTCATGGATTCCTCACTCCACACCTTTAAACGAAAGGCTCCAGTTTTTGGTTATACGACGAGCCTGGCTTGCCTCCATCCTTCAGCGACACAAGCTTTCCCTTGAGGATGCTGGTCCTTCTGCCACCCTAGACGTTCCACCTTGTCCCATCCTGTCCATTGCCTTCTCACGTCCCTCCTGCGGACAATGACTTTGATTCCTGTTACTCGCCAACCTGTCCCTCTTGGATCAACCTGCCCTACCGTTCCAAGGAGATCCTGATCCTTCCGAGACTCCACTACCAGAACTGCTACATCTACAGCCTTGCGCGATTCTTCTCGACCTTCGCCGGTTTCAAACCTTCCTGTCCTCCAAATAGTCCAGGTACATATCGACAACACGACGGCGGTACATTACCTACGCAAGGGCGGTGGGACTCGCTCCCACTCCCTCTACCACATCACATCCGAGATCTTTCAATTCTGCTTCACCACCCACATTCGGTTGCTGCCGCTTCACATTCCGGGGCCCTTGAATGTCATAGCCGACTCCCTCTCTCGCAAAGAGCCTCCGGTCAGCGAACGGAGGCTGCACCCGTCCATGTGCTATGCCCTCTCACTTGCGGCGTCAACCGACGGTGGACCTGTTTGCCACAAAATTCAACAACAACCTACCACTATTTGTCAGCCCGCTGCCGGTCCCACGAGATTGGGCAGTGGATGCCCTCACCCAGGACTGGAACTACTTTCATGCTTATCTCTTACCATTAGTCCTCCGCAAAAATCGCCAATTGCTCAGGACAGTTTCTCCTGATCACTCCGAACTGGCCATCCGCAGCCTGTTTTTTTCCCCTCCTGTCTCTCCTCATAGACTCATTTGCGCCAATTACCGGAATGGCAGGACCTCCTCTCCCAGGATCAGGGCTGATCTTACCATCCAAACCTATCCACGCTACAACTTCGCGGGTGGCTACTGTCATCCGACTCCTCCGCCTTAACAGACATTCTTAAATACAAGGCCTCTCGCATTGCCTCCAGAGCCGTGCGGTCCCCCACTACAAAGTTTATAACAGCCACTGGAAACAGTGGTTTCATTGGTGTATCTCACAACAGGTCAGTCCAATCAATCCGCCTATGCACGACCTCCTCTGCTTCCTAAGTTCCTTATTCAAGGGAGGGTTACGAGGCTCCACCATACTAGTCTACAGACCAGCGTTAAGTACCGCCTTCAAAGCTGCCGGGAATACTACCCTCCTCACGGATTATAAGATCTCTTCGCTAATCCACTCATTCCAATTGGACTGTCCGTGAGTCCCCAAGAGGTTTCCGGACTGGGACCTGTCCATCGTCCTTGCGGATATTATAGCTCATCCATATGTACCTTTAGCCTCTGCACGCCTCAACCACCTCACAAGGAAAACCGTTTTTCTAGTTGCTCTCACCGCCTGTCTTTGCTGTAGCGAATTACGAACCTTATCCGCAAGGGAACGCAACTGCTTTTTCCTGCCGGATTCTCACGGTGTCCCTCTCACCCCTGACTCTTCTTTCGGAGCAAAACACCCAGAAACCCACTGAATGGACGCATCCGTTCATAATACCATCTCTACCCAGCATCCTAGGGGATGACCAACAGTGGACTTTGTGTCCTGTGCGAGCCATCCGCTTCTACCTGAAAGCTTCCCTTCCTATCAGACGGACCGTACTCAACTTTCATCCCGTTCAACAGTAAGATTGGACTCACTCCTGCGCGGATGATTGCTTCATGGATTAAAACTGTCGTCCTCCAAGCTTATGAAGCCATGGACGTCGATTGCATCACAGAAAAAATAGAAATCACAGCACTTGTTCTCCGTGCCATTTCTGCATCTTGGGCCCATTTCAGCGGTATTTCCATCACAGACATTATGGAATCTGCCTCCTGGCGCCACCCTATCATCTTCACATCCCATTCTCTCCGGGATATGTCTTACCACGCCGCCGACGGTCTGTACCGCGTTGGGCTCTTTGTTGCAGCCCACAAGGTACTCTGACCCTTGGACACACTGCAATTCACTTTGTATTACAGGGTCCGATCGCTAGCTAAGGGCTCCGGTCAAATGGCGCCCGCCCCGTTACGAAGTCTATGGGAATGCTAAAAATTGGGTAATGGATTTTTTCACGTCAAGTAGAAACATCAAAATTCCAGAGTTACCTGGTTAATTTTTGTTTCTGTTGCCTATTGAAAAAATACATTACCCGGCTTCCCGCCCTCCTCCCCTCTCGTTGCCATTCGGGCAGGTTAGAGGTGACGAAACGGTGAGCTCTGTCGCTCCGCTTCGACTTATATACGATGGAGGCTGCGTAGTGAAGCTGCGCAGTAGCTAGCGGACCGGAAGAACTTGTTTTATCTCTAGTTGGAAGAGCATTGGAGAAGGAGAATGCTAAAAATTGGGTAATGTATTTGGCGATAGAAACAAAAATTAACAAGGTAACCCTGAATTTTGATGTTTTTCTTCGGCGATCTATTGACATAATTAATTTTAATTTTTAACGCATTAGTGTTTTAGATTTTTGGTCTCATAGTAATTATTAGCAAAAGATTAAAATTAGTTATTTGCGCACACACAGATGAAACTTCAAGGTTATTGTAGGCTCATAAAGGATCATATCATATACGTGCAGGATACAGTAAATACAGTTCCCAATATTCAACAGAAAATCTCGTAGACGCCGCATTTTAAAACGGATTTTTATCAAGACTAACGGTAAGTAAATAGACCTTCGGGGCCGTACTTGATGTGGAGGATCGAGAAAAATAGCACTGGGAAGAATGTCCCTTTAGAGTATTTTAAAATCTAACCTTATCGCGCCTTATCGTCAAGCGGCTTTACAGAAAGGTTAGGTCTATTCACGGATATCCGGGTATTTATCGTACAAAGATGAATGAATTCAATCCAGGAAATTAATCGAAAGCGGAAGAAAGACAAAGCAAACGTTTTCGAGCGGAACCAAGGAATAGGATGAGTAAAGGAAGTAAAGAGACACTTCAAAGACCCGAAAAATTGGAGTCAGGAAGAACTCAATCAAGATCAACTACGTCACGTCACCTTACAGGCCAACGCAGACGAGGGCGCCAATTTTCCAACTGGCGGCACACGGACGTATTTACGCAAAGATGTGCAACGCTTTTCCGCAGCTAGCACCTGCAAATAATCTGCATTGTCGTTGTCCTTTCAGACTTGTCAAAAGTATTTACTTTCCAGCGTTTGGGTAAAGAGCATAGTGAAAAATTAAAAAATAAGCTTTCCAATATTTCATTTTTAACTTTAACTTTATTAACAACGTCAAAGCGCCCATAGGGCATTATATGACGTAGACTTGGTACGGAGTACAAGTAACAGTATGGAAACACCAGCAACAAGTGTTACTAAACCCTAGTATACCTACAAAGACAAGATGGAAACTGACAATATCGTTTTTGCTTAAAATCTGATTAAAAATGAAATAAAATATACAGATGCAAACCTATTTACGTTGCCTTTTGGACTTAAATATCAGACTGCCTGAGCGGGGAATCGAACCCACGACCTT
>JAHWFP010202519.1:5722-32699 GCA_023313725.1 Lithobius niger | reverse complement strand
CTACGAAAAAGGCGTTTTTGTCATTGCTCTTTGGGTTCGATTATCAAGATTTGTGTTTGTGAAGGAAAATTTATTGTGTTGCAGCCCTACTGAACGGTGAACTCCTGTTTCGCCCCAAAAAAAGCAGATTAACAGTTTTGCCCTCAGGGGCGTGTCCCATTTCGCCAAATCTCGTTTCGCCAAAACGAATTTGACAAAATTTTACGTACACGAAATGTAATACCATATTTCTATGTAATGGGGCTTTAAAAGGCAAACATTTAACAGAGACAAGCAGTGGTAGAATAAGCCCAGGTGATTTATTAGAGTTTTGAAAACTGGCAATACAGACGGAAAAACGTGCGCTTTAAATATAATTGTTTAGAATGCTTGGGCGTCAATACCAAGATTCCCTTTTTAAGAATAGTTAGTTATACACGTGATGGTTAACCTTTTCCAAACGGGAATTCCCGTTTTGCAGAATCCCGTTTCTCAGAATCAAAAGATTCTTCAAAAACTTAACATTGCAGAAGTTAAAGAGGCATGCCTAATTGTTATTAATTTTTTATTAGTTGTGGTTTCTGATATTATGTGTACAGCAGCAGCGAGCACGGCAGCGCGAGCGAGGCCCTTCATTTGAAACAAATTATTTTGCAAAATGAGATTCTGCAAAACGGGTGTTTTCTGTAAACATCTGACCATTATCATGTTATAAATGTTCGTGTTTAAATGTTTTAAATGTTTCGTGTGCCTACAATTTCGTGAACGATTTTTGACGAAACGGGATTTGGCGAAACGGGACGAAACCACTGAACTCCCCATAACTCAGATGGCATTCATATCATTATTCGTTTTAAATGTAGCTAAAAAAAAAATGTCAATACTCTCCAGGTAAGATTTGTCAATTTATAGCAAAAGTTTAGTTGGAAAGAAACCGGTAAAAAAAAGTAATAATTCCTCCGCATAATAATTAGGCTTACTCCTGCTGGCAAGTTTTTATTTTTTTTTATTTTTTATTTTGGTGTATGTGTGCATTGCCATTTAATTTTTTTTTAATCGTCCTTGCAATAAAAATAATTTCTGTTTCTGTGTTTATGTTATTAAAAATAAAAACAAGTGTTTCCTTACCGGTGTTCTGAAAAGATTAGGACGCTAACTAAAAATTAATTTTCTGTGGTGTAATTAATTTTTCTCTCTGCTGTTTTCTTCTTTACATGCTGGTGACGTCAAATTTATTATGGGTTCGATTCCCCGCTCAGGTAGCCTGACATATAAGTCCAAAAGGCAACGTAAATAGGTTTGCATCTGTATTTAGTTGTCAAATTTATAGGCGAAAAAATGTTTTTGTAATTTTAGATACTTCCAGATTTAGATGTAGCGCCATTGTATGACTTAAATACGTAGTGAGTTAATTTTTTTTTAATACTGAAACGTCTAGTTGCAGCCAACCACTTCCGTCTGCTCTTTTATCGTTAGGGGCGTCGTACTGCTCTTTTTAACCGGCCCTCCCACCCCCATCCCCCACTTATCTTGTGTCAAAGCTTCATCCAACCCACTAGAAATATTATGTGACAAACTCCCCTCCCTTCATGGAGAGTGATAATCGTGAAAATTGCTTCTGGGCTATTTTTTGAAGCCGGTTGGAAACAAATTTAAGTTAAAAAAATAGTTAAGAATACATTTTTTTTTAGTAATTTTTATTTATACTGTTTTGCATCATAAAAGAAAATTGTGTTAAAATTAGTATTCTCTGAAGAAAAAATTACGACGGAATGTGTTACGCTACCCCCTCCCCCCGTCAGAAGCACACGCTCCACATATCCCCCCCCCCCCCCACCTCTTCTGTTTTCCCATACGCTCAATGTGTGACGTCATTAATGGATGGTCCCTGCCTAACGCCACTGTTAGTCATGAGAAATTCCAAACTAAAAAAAAAAAAGAAAACTCGTGAAGAATGCAAGGTGTGACTAAGAAATTTCAAGGAAAATTATTCGAAACTTATGAAAATATAGGCTACTGTTTCTTGGATCTGGGTTGTCTCAGAATCGTATTTCAAGAGCAACGTGTTCTATTGTATCCTTCTGCGTTGAGCACATTTGTGTTTTCTTGGATAGTTGTGAAATCTTGGACTCTTATTAAAGATTACTAAGAATCGTGACTTGACAATAATTGCTTTGAATAATCTGCGCTGAAAGCTGTATTTTCCCAACAGTGTCAACAAACTATCGATATGATCATGGGTAGATGAGATTATTTTGTGTAGATTTAGATATTTAATTAACTTATAATTACCGCTCCAAGAGTTACATACTAGACCGAGCAGTGGACACATGAAATGCAAACGTTTCCGACAGCACGTAACTTGCTGACAATTACAGGGGGTCCCATTTATCACGGCTATTTTTAACCCTTTAATGCCCATGCCAAACTGGATATTATTTTTAAAAGTCGGTCGCGGGATTCGATCTGGCATTCACTTGGTTTGCAGACGAGGACGCTGACCACTGGGCTGTTGCTGCTCGCTTTACTCGGGTCCCCGGGGACCCCTCATAAAGCTCGCGTTGCGCGTTGGGACTTAGTTTTTTGCCGTTCAGCAGCCGTCCTTTTAAATGGACGCCAGGCTATAAAGGGTTAAATGGAAGCTAACACACGTGAACATACGTATCGAGTCTGGACTCGCACCCAATAAGCGCAGAGGCGCTCGAGGTTTTGATCGAGTTTGTCCCACGCCTGTGTAAAAGCACAACTCAATGCCGAAAATAACAGAGCTGATGCGCAGAGTAACCTGCACATGGTAAGGACGTTTATCTCCTAAACCAAAGTGAGAATCATAACAAGACATTAACATCGACGACTCAAATAGAAGTTGCCGTGAAAAGCCAACCCAAAGCGGCGAAATGAGTCTTCGACCTAGTCTGGTACATTCACCTCGCAAGAGGGTGCAATGAGAGAGAGAGAGCTTTTCCGATCCGCCACCACGACACCTGAGAGCTCGTCTGGAATTCTGGATTACGGGTTCTTTTTCCCGGAATATAAAAATTCTGTCTGGACCGTTACACCTGAGAGCCCATCCAGTAATCTGAACCCAATGTCAATTTTCTTTTTTTATTTCTAAAATTACGTCGATTTGAGCCCACATCGGAATTTTTGTTTTGTTTGTTATATCAATATCGCATCTGTAGGCTCACGAGATTGGAACCAACTTTTTTTCGAATGAATTTTAACCCGATAGTAGTTTTCAGCAATTACATTGAGGTTGGTCTTTCAAAAGGTTTCCACAGTGATTTTCCAACCTGCAAGAGACATCCTTTGATAACCAGTAATTTAATGAAGAAACGAATCGAAAGGTCAGAACTCAACATGATATATGTTATCCAAAATTGCTTTGCAGGCATTTTTTTTTTATTACGAGCATGATTTTATTTGGTTCCCAATAAAATTAATTTTATTGAGGGAACAGATTGAAAGCTTCCATTCAGATTGAGATTTCCATTCAGTTAAAGGGACATACCTTCTCACTAATTTGAGCATCCTGCTTAAAATATCTTTTACGACATTTACATCGGTTAGAGTGAATGAAGCAATCCTATTTCCCACAAAGGAATAAAAGCAGTCTCGCGAAACGGTGCGATGGTAACATACGTGTGGCTGTTATAAGGCAGGCGGAATGTACCTTTAACACATTTCCTGTTTTTAGGTAATTGTTGATTACGTTTTTAATTTGCCCTCTTAAACCGTACACGTTATTTATCCTTAAAATTGCTCAATCCAGTGAATCAAAGCTTTTCTGCAGATCGACTGACATTGCACTTACCTGTTTTATTTTCCTTTAATGCTTTGGCAACAGTTTCGTTAATAGTTTTAATGGAGCATTAGTCCTCTTAACCATTTGAAATCCAAACGGTTTTCAGATGCCTTTTATTTTCAAAACGAATTTCATTATTTTGTCAGCAAATTTTTGTTCATTATTATCATTTTATTTACTTTTTTTTTTAAAGAAATTTTGACGAGCCTTAAGTTAGCCGAAGAAATTAATGCTTGTATGGCTGAACCGACTCAATTTCATTTTTTTGATATCTGGTAAAGGGAGGTGCCAGTCCGGAGATTCGATCCGGAAACCTCCGATCATCGTCGGGGCCGAAAGATTGTCCAGAATTAGCCAGAATACATCCCATAGCCGATGCAGGAGCATGGTAGCCTCTCACGCTACCCTGGCCGGCAGTCCTGGCGGGGAGTTTGCCAAGGTTCCCTTTCCTAGGGTTCGACCAGATCCGTAAACCTCCAGCAACCTGTCTGAGCTCTCTCACCGCTCAGCCACGACGACATACTGCAGGTAAAATTGAAATAGGGTTTTCATTCTCATAGATCGTCTTCCAGCCATTTCTATATATCGGGCTATCTTTCTGTTTGTATTATTTTCCCTATTTAAATTTTTTGCAGTGTTAGATCAACTGCCCTGAAACCAAGAAGCGATATCCGCAGTTTCTCTTCCAGACTGTCTCGTGACAATGGTGGAACGTGAAGCGATAGAATTACAACACGGATACTGACACATCATACGGACGTGGGAGTATGCATTCATGAACTCCTGGATCCAAAGGTCGAAGGTTCAACTTCAGCTTAGACAGTCTGCCATACTTAATTGATTTACATATTGATTGACGTATTAGCGTTGGCAGTAAATCAATAAAAACAGGAGCGTTTAAAGCAAACCTAGTTACAAGCGAAGTGAAGCTTGTAACTTACATTCCGATTAAATCCATTAACTTCCCAGACCTAGTAAAAATGTCACGTAAGTGTTGGAAATTTTGTGTAAATATCGGTTAAAGCAGGAGCATATGAACGCTTAAATGTTCCGAAGAACGTGGGGAAGGGGGTGTATTTTTTTTTACAAGGTACAGGGACGTACACAGACTTTCAAAAAGGGGGTCACAACTGAAAAAAAAAGGAAAAGTCTACAATTTTCTTGAGAACGTTTTTTTGGCGGGGAGATTTCTTCCATCCCCCCTCCAGGACCGTTTAGTTACGATTGCAGGAAAAATGGGCACCTCGGCATGAAAAAAGATTTTTTTTTAACAGTTTTGTTGCAAAAGCAGTTAAAGGGCATCTGGGATTAAAAAGGCCGTTTTGTGCTAAAGGGGGGGGGGGGGGGGAGCACCAGTCTTCAGGAATGGAGCAACAGTCAACAATTTGGAGCACGTGGATTACCAGCCGTTGTAGTTCTCCCTTTCCTTAAGTTCAAACTAGTTTTTCGTCTAAAAAAATAAAACTATTTTAAATAATAAAATTTTAAGTAACATCTCTCCCCAAACCTCCTTGCTGGAAGGAGTGGGGGGCTGTGTATTACTTGTAAGTAACCCCCCTTCAGAAAATTTTCCCTGTACTTCACTTTGGTGATACTTTACTTTGGGAGACTATGGACCACTACGATTATTAACATATTAAAATTTCTGAAAATGTGATTTTGAGTGCACAATTTATTCGACTGCCCCCCTCCACCGCACACAATCTGTCAGACCTGTGGTCACAGATACATGCCCTTTTTCACAACCTGGAGCACCACTTCATATTCCATAAAAAATATTCCAAATGGACCTCCAGTTAAACTCAATTGGACCCACAGGAGGTCCACCATAAAAAGGAAATAAAATGTTAAGTTGAATACATTAATACTTTCATGAGAATGTTTTTTTTTTTACTAAGTACAGTTTTTGGAGATATGGATAATGAATTCAGATTCAATCCAGTTCACAGCGAGTCTTCACGGTAGGTAAAATCCAGTAGCGTGCACAGACCACCGTGAGGGCAGGGGCAACTTTTGTAAAAGGGCACGTTCAGGTTTTATTTTTCTGGTTTTGAAGGCTTATTCAATTTCGGTAAATTGTCACTTTTTGCGTAGCTGAAAAAACCTTGACTACCCTGAAGACATATTTTATTTATAAAAAAAAAAAAATAGGTATGTAGTGTGAAAAACTGAAAGACTTACATTACAAAGGTTTTTTATGCGTATAATGCAGTCAGCAAAACTGATTTTGTAAAAATGTTTTCAACGGCACTTTACAAAGCCAGAAAATGCTGGAAAATAGCAAAAATGCGTCAACTTCCGGGGCTCTGCCCCGGACCCCGCTGTGGGAACTCACAGCGCTCCCCCATACCCCGTAGCTGTTATTAGTTTCTACCTACACACAGTTGGCTAAATGACTATGTTACCCCCTCAGTACAAAACCCCACTTCCACCACTGCACATAGTTTGATTTTTTTTATTAGGTTAATAGTTGAGCCATTAACATAATGGTGCCCTTTATATATTAAAGTAGTGCCCTTTTGTGAAAGTGGACCTCCAGTCACATTTCCTTAAAAAAATGCCCTGGAGTACACCCATGATAAGATAGTACCTATGCTGTAACTCCCGCTTAGTATTCTATCCCTTGCCACAAGTCCGACTGGAAAGATACCGTAGGTTTCGCTTTCCATCTCCCAGCAATTTCATTCAACATCACTTCACCAAGGCATCGGATTAACGTGGGGATTAACTTGGGGATTATCACTCGCCAAGTTAAACCCACCAACTAATAACATTTATCATTTAAAATGGTACTCGGAGGGATTAAGTCGCTAGCGAATGTTTTGGTGTGTTGATATCACTCCTTTGAAAGGCCCAGCCATTCTCAACTTGGCAGCCCTTTTACCGGTTTTGTGTTTTTGATATCATTACTAAAAAGAGGACTTATTTACCATATCCATGCGATCAATAATTTATAGGGTTGGGAAGGAGAATTTGTAACTCTAAAAAGTCCCCATTGAAACGTGCTACATTCATTCCTATTAGTTACATCCGAGTTTTCAGAGGGCGCCACACGTTCCATCTGGCAATTTTTGCTTATTTTTCAGCCCAAGTCTAAACTAAATTACAACTAAGCTAAACTAAATAAAATAATTAAATAAATAATTTAATAATTTAATAATAAATAATTAAATACAAGCTAGTTTCGTTTAGTTTAGTTTAATTTCTGGCTGAAATTGTGTAGAAATTCGCACATAAAACTCATGGCGCCCTCTATAACCTTAGACGGATTGAATCTAAGACGCTTCAGTAGGAATCTCTGTCACAAATTCTTCTCTCCAGCCCTATAAATTATTGATACGATTAATAAAGAAAATTTTAAAATGAGACTGAAAATTTCAGAAAAACACTGTCTTAATACGGATTTTTCGGTTACTTTTCACACCTGAGTTCAAAACTTTACTTAACAGTTGTAACAATGCAAATATTTTGTTTTACATATATTTTGTTTTACATAGTGGTTTGTTGATATTATTTTGTCTATTATGAAAAAAAAAACTGTATTCACGCACCCAACATTTCTACAACTTCAGTAGGCGATGCGCCCACTAGTTTGTTGTTCTGAAGTATCGACGTGACGTTCGGAGAAATTCGTCAAGTTTCCTGAAAAAAAAGCTGTATAATAATACTCTTATTTCATTGGTTTCGCGTAAATTTGGCACCCACCACTGAATTCCTAGTAGGCTGGTAGATAAAGCCACAATCAAGATGACGTCCTACGCAAAGTGTTTTCCCACTTCGATCAATAGCCACTTGATGACGTCATTGTTCGGTGTTCTGACCGCGCAAACACAACACTCATCTTCAAGGATGTATTGGTTGGAAAAAACGGAGTCTAACCTGTTCCGACAGGCCCACCAGGTTGGTTGACTGACGTCCGTCACCCATTAATAGTGTCAACCAGTTATCTTTTTTTACGTGTGCTATTCGTAAGTCTGATGAAACGTTAGAAGTGACGTAATATTGGAGGAAGGTAAAGTTAGAAATGACGTAATATGGAGGAGCGGGGGTTAAGCAATTGATGACGATTGAGGACGAGGGGGGAGGTGGGTTGAAAATGGCCAATTTCTTGATGACGTAATACTTGAACGATCCCTAAATACAGATGCAAACCTGTGTTGCCTTTTGGACTTAAATATCAGAATACTTCAGCGGGAAATTGAACATTCGATCCTTCAAACCAAGTTTACACTTTAACCCAGTTTAAATCGCAGAGTTTAATTAACTTGTAATTTAATATTACCCAAACCCAATTTGCATTCCGTGCCGTAAGTAACCTAAAGAAATAACTAAAAGTATTATTATTCAAAATAAATCAATTGTTTTCAAACTGTAAGCATGAAGGTCACTGCACGCAAGGGGGGGGGGGGGAGATAATCCTGTGTGGCCACGTTGATTTCCCGGCTTATTGTTTTTTTCTTACCTTGTCTGAAGGTGACCGAACACGTGGCCACTCCAAAAAGCTGCTTGTCGCTTGGGCAAGACGAGATTCTAGAAGGTTTTTTTTTTTGCTAATCGCGCGTTGAATATGTTTGGAACTCTCTACCTGGCGATATTGTTGAGACGTCCTCACCTGCTGTTTTTAAAGCTACAAACTTAATAAATGTGACCTTCACAATTTTTTAAGACGGTCCTTCTGATATTAGCATACTCTGGTAAATTTCTTTTTTGTCTTCTTTTCTTTTTGTTATACCCTTGTTTTTAACCTGTGAAATGCCGTCAGCCACCAGGCCATTTTACCTATGTTTTAAATTAGGCTGGATGTTAGTGACCAGCTGGGTGTCCAGCTGGGTGTGTAGAATGTCCAGAGTCACTTCATGGTGTGTCCAAATTCACTCCATTTTCGTACTCTGACCTTGGTGTTAAATTGCACTAGACATTTCTGTCCAAACGATGCCCACCACTTTGGTTTTCAGAATATCAATTTTCATGTCAACACTGTGACCTTGACTGGCATTATGCACGATTTAGTAGTGCCCATAGTAACGCCCAGTCGGCCATGCAATCAAAAGTTGTACATACATACACATATGGAAGCATAATTGGGTACCTAACTCATTTTTTTTAAGCAGTATAATTTTTTACAGAAAATCTCTTCCCCAGTCATCAAGCCAAGATGGTTGGTGGGTCCACACTTTCCACCTTTTCAGAGCACCTCATTTGCGGCTGATGGGAAAAGGTGAAAGACTTTTTTCCGTTTTTTGTCCAAATTCAACCTGAAGTCCAAAGTCATTCCGTTCTACGAAACAGTAGTAAATAAATAAAATGAATAAATTAAGTTGTGATGAAAATTTTCTGAAAATTTGATGCTTGCTTAGCCTAGGCCACTAATGAAGTTGAACACCCAACTGGCAGCGTAGCCTATGTCAAATAATCCCACACATTCACTTGTAGTGGTGTATTTTTGTCCACAAATTATTTCCCCCCCCCCCCCCCCCCTCCCCCAGTTTTTTTCCCGTTTTGTCCAAAATTTTAGTTTTCCAAATTGCCGGCCTCGCTCTCGCTGCCACGCTCGCTGCGGCCAAAGATATAACATCAGAAACCGAAACTAATGACGAATTCCTTCCAAGCAGGACAGCTTCTTTATAATTTCTCTAATTTTAAATGTTTGAAGAATGTTTTGATTAGGCGATACGGTATTCACCGGACTGTAAGCAGGGCTTAATTTTCGGCGAAACGGGATTATGCAAAAACAGATTTGGGGAACGGGCTACCGCCGTCATGGTGATGGCTTGAAACACAATCGGGAAGAAAAAGGAGTGAGAAGGGGATTTGTGCATAAAATTAAATCACCAGTAGGAACGCACAGAATTCGAAATACGCCATTCATTTTCCTACGTGGGAGGAGAAATAGTACGCACGTCGCTCAAAAAGTGTGAGAGCAAAAATAAATTAAAAAAAAAAGGAGGCGTTGGATTGAGGCTTAATGGCGTGTCGACAGCCTGGTCATTAGCACCAACCTCAGTCACAGTGCATTGGTACGGGTTGCCACTGAGACACACATTACAGAGGTGTTAAACAAACCTCAAAAGGGCGCCTGTACACTGGCCATGACTGTGTATGGCCATGCTGCTGGAGTGTTTCACCCCATGGATAAAGCAGGGGCTCAACAAGAACCAAATAAATACAGATGCAAACCTATTTACGTTGCCTTTTGGACTTATATGTTATATGGGAATCGAACCCACGACCTTTGAAACCAAAGGCCGAGGTCCAACCGTTGAACCATACTGACATAGCCAACAGGAAACGTCCATAGGCAGGATTTAACACGTGCAGTTGTGCGTATCTTTATAATAATCTTGGAGGCCGGCTAAAAGGAAAACCACTTCTCCCCTCCTCACGCCCGCATTAAAAATGCACTCTCCCACTCTACCTGCATGAAAACAGGAGGCAGGCATGAGTGGTCGATCAATCTGACAAGTCGTCGGGAAGAGTGCCGGAAAAATCTCCCGGCAAATGTGTCCGTAAACTTAATTCATGACCAGCCCCATGCATAGCACGGGCTTCCTCTAGTATACATATAAACATACACTATCCATTCACGACTGGAGGGACGCTTATTTGCCGCGCCACACTCCAAGTGAACGAATGGGCCACTTAAACGTGAAATAAGGATTAAAAACGGAACGCCAAAGGCTCAACAAAGTTAAATAAATGCAGATGCAAACTTATTTACGTTGCCTTTTGGACTTACACGTCAGACTGCCTGAGCGGGAAATCGAAAGTGTATGTTTATATGTATATATGCACATGTTAAAAGCTGCTTATGACGGTTCCTTCTGGCCGTGTCAGTATGGCTCAGCGGTATAGGACCTCGCCCTTTGGTTTCAAAGATCATGGATTCGATTCCCCGCTCAGTCAGTCTGACTTATAAGTCCAAAAAGCAACGTAAATGGGTTTGCATCTGTATTTATTTCCACCCCATGGAACAGGAAATTCGTTAAGATCAAAAACAGCAGGACTATTACAAAATCACACACCGCTTGGTGACTTTGGACGTTCGAAGCAGGCTTTCATGGTCAACAGCCACCGTCTGATTTATTTCCTACATGCCTTCACTGTCACTTCGATGGTGGTGTTATGCGGTAGCGAGGTAATATACAGGGTGTTCGGAAATTGGTGTCAAATATTTTGAGGGTCCGCTGTGTGATCAAAGATAAGAAGAAAAAGTCCTATACACATGGGTCCGGAAATGCACCAGTCTTTAGTTACAGCCCCCCCCAGGTTTGGGGTAAACAGTTCTTAAATACCTCGTAATGATTCACCGTTTCCATTCCAAACTCAGGATATGTGCCATATCATACCAGGTATTTCAGTACTTCATAATACAGTATTGGGTCGTACAACTTATCAGAGGGAGAGGTAATTTTCTTATGGTGGGGGGGGGGGGGGTGAAACGGGGGGGAAGAGAGTAGTAACTGCTTTGGTCTTGTACTTTAATGAAACAAATTGTAGAAAAAACACATCGTGTGATTGAAAACAATCGAAAGTACTTTCTTTCATTACGTGTAAAGACCAAGTAGGTTACATCGTTTTCCAAGTTTGTGCCCCCCCCCCCCGCAAAAAAAAAACAACTACTGTACGTACATCTCTGTGGAGAGCACCAAACATTATCAATCGGGTATCCTCGCCATTAAAAGTGAGGGATTTAATGTGTTTGTTTTCTACTCTTCAAGCAAAGAAGCTTAAAACGTAAAAGTGGGGGAATCCTTAGAATTCGGATGATCACTTGTTTCATTGGCCGAAGCGGCGAGAACAACATTACTGTACTCAACTCACACATTTGAATTTGGTTGCTTATTTGTTTGTTTGTTTGTTGCCTTTGTCTAACGCTCCAGCTTCCACAAAAATCATCGCATAAACTTGGTATCATTTGTTTCATTAAAGTACAAGACCAAAGCAGTTACTCCTCTCTTCCCCCACGTTTGATCTCCCCCCCCCCCCCATAAGAAAATTACCTCTCCCTCTGATAAGTTGTGCGACCCAATACTGTATTATGAAGTACTGAAATACCAGGTATGCTATGGCACATATCCTGAGTTTGGAATGGAAACGGTGAATCATTACGAGGTATTTAAGAACTGTTTACCGCAAACCTGGGGGGGGGCTGTAACTAAATACTGGTGCATTTCCGGACCCATGTTTATAGGACTTTTTCTTCTTATCTTTGATCACACAGCGGACCCTCAAAATATTTGACACCAATTTCCGAACACCCTGTAAACATTCCAATCTGCTTACTAGGCCTACGTGGCGATCAGCACGTGCTGCGTTCATTCAGTTTGGCAGTCACTTTTTTCTTCCAGTTTTTATTATTTTTGTTTTTTCCTTTTAGTTAGCGCGCACGTTCTTCAAGGTTTTTTCGTTATCCCTTCCGATGAATGTTTGTTTCTCCACGCTTGTTGTCTAATTAGTCCTTGGACCCATCCAACAATGACCCAGAATTCCAAACGAAAGACAAGCTGACTGACCTATTAAATCATTAATGGATTAAGAAAGATGTCTGGTTGGGCTGTTACGATGATACAAAAACTGTTATTAGCAATCATTAAAGAAAGCAGAAAGCTTGAAATACAAACATCGCACAATAACAAAAATTACATTGCGGATATGATTAAACTGGTTATTATCTTTTATCTTCGTGCCTATTTAGAGGAGCAACGATTTTTTTTTAAAGCTGAAGTAGATTTTTTTTTAATTAAGGCGCGGTGCGAAGCAGATCAGAGAAGCTCCTCATCCTGTGCAGCCCTCCATCTGGTTTGAAATTCGCCCGGACAGACAGACAACGTGTGAAAGTTAAATAATGTGCATACGTGTATCTTTACAACGATCCCTTCCGGTACGCGGAAGCATAGGCACCCCAATTAGGCACTGGACAAATACGCACTCGGACAAAAAGGCCACCGGACAAATACGCACTAAGACATTTTTTTTTTAGAATAGGCTGGGGGTTCAAATTTGTTGATAACCCTGCAAAGGAGAGGCGGGGGGGGGGGGGAGGCGAGGACAAGAAAAATGTAATGGCCTGAAAATATTTTAGCCGGCATCCCCTCCACAACCCCCCTCCCCCAGTCCATAAATATTGACTGGTCCCTAAAAGAGCTGCGCTGTCCGCAAAATTTGGGAGGTCCGTTTTATTATTTGTCCTGCGGCCATGCACGATGTTAGAAGAATCTTTGGGACAAAGGTTCCAAAAAAAAAAAATGGCAATCGGCAGCAGCTTTTCTGTGAAACTCCCACGCATTCCCCAATTTCTGAGAAGCGTTGGCCAGACTTGGCACTGACAGGCACGTCAGTGAAGGGAGGAAGCCGAATAACTGTTCATTCTCATTTTGTCCGAGTACTGACGTATTGACGACGAGGAGACCAGGAGGGGGCGGGGAGTGGAGGGGGGGGGGGGGGGGGGGGTGAAGAGGACTGACTTCGGCTTTATCTTGTTAACGGCAATGAAAAGGAAACCTTTCAAGTTGGGAATATTCCATCCAGATTTTTTTTCCTCGCTGTTTTGCCTCTTATATAGATTAAGATTTATTGAGGACCTCAACTCCCTCCCGTCCCCCCAGGCCCGCAAAAAAAAAAGCAGAAAACAATATTTTTTTTAGAAAGTGAAATTTGTTTGATACAACTTTTCAGTAAAAGTAGAACATTTTTAAAAATTAAAACATTTTTCCCCTGACAGTGACGCCCCCCTCCCCCCCTTGAGGCCCTTTTTCGTTATGTGGCCCAGTGCTTCAGCACCTAAAGCACCCCCCTTAATCCGGCCCTGCTTTTATAGCCCGGCTGAAGTTGCATATGGTTAGGAAATGGTACGGAAAGAAATCACTACGTAATATTCTGTTCAGTTTATTCACGACCTCGCGTTAATGCAACGGGAGGCGAACTAGCAACATTCGCCTATCACCTTTCTTCCAATTTTCAAGCATCCTGCGTGTAAATAGCTCTTGCAACATACGTTTGAGTGAGTATAGCTAAACCGTCTCGTTTGTTTGGGTGGGGGGAGGGGGAGGGACAGGAGAATGACAGTGTTTGAAACATTTATATACTTTTTAACTAATGTTGCAACAGTGAGCTACTCAGAAAACCCAACATGGAGGCGTGTACCTTTAAATGTGCTTTATTTCGTGTTAACTTACCAATGGAACTCAATGTTGCAATAGTAGGTTTGGCTACATTAAATCAACATACCATCTGCCTTATAACGTCCTTCCGCCTGCCGTATAACAGCTACGCGTCGATCACATCCGCGCATTTACCATAGTCAAGGTCAACTGAAACGGTAGGTTCGTTCCTCGCAGCGAAAAACGCAGCTACTATCTCAGTTGGCATTGAGCCTAATAGACAAGCCAGCGTGAACGCATTAATTGTGTCGTCACAAACCGGAATGATTCTCGTATTTTAAAATCACAATTTATAATTTTCTAGGCTAGTGTCTTATAATTTTGCTTCGGCGATCTATTGGAATAATTAATTTTAATTTTTACCGCATTAGTCTTTTAGATTTTTGATCTCATGGTAATTATTAGAAAATTAGTACATGCACACGCAGAGATGAAACGTCATGATTATTGTATGCGCGCAATGCATCATATACTGCGGGACGAAGTAAATAAAGTTAACAATTATTCAACAGAAAATCTCCTAGACGCCACACTTTAAAACGGATTTTTAGCAAGGGAAAGACTAACGGTAAGTAAATAAACCTTTGGGGCCGTACTTGATGTGGAGGATCGAGAAAAATGGCGCTGGGAGGTACATCCCTTTAAATGAAACCTATGTAAATGTAGCAGAAGCATGCACGGGGTAAACGAAAAGAGCAAGAATTTTAAAGGTACATTTCTCCCGGTTTGCTTTCCTGTATGGCTCAGTTTTGCAACATTACTTCAGACGTATGTAAATGTCACAAAGGTATTCATGTTCCTAGTTTTCCCCTCGCTAGAAATGGGATTGCTACCACAGCACCCACCCAGTTACTACGATGACTGTGTTTTTTTTTATTTGTTTTTTATCTGCAGCATTCTTCTGACCGTAAATAACTCTTTATGCCTACAGTCTATGTTTGTTTATTAATCCTGCTTAGTAAACTTAAATTTACATCTAGAATTCTACGTTAAAAGCCCAAACTTCCTTAGGCAAAAATTCTCATAACATTACCAACAAAGGTACCAAAACGACCAATTTAGAACATTGTCGTGTTATAAATTATAATTTTTAAAAACTGTACCAACAACTTGTTAAAAGCTCGCTGAAATCTATCCTTGACCTTAATTTTTGCTTACAGAATAACATTTTAGCAACTGCAGATCACAGTTTAGCAACTGTCCAAAACTTGTTCGGTGACCTTGGATGTTAAAAGCAGGCATCAACAGAAAAGCCGTATGTATGTATGTATGTCTTTAAACGTAAATGATTTTGTAATTTTGACCGTTAAGATAGCGATAAATAAAAATGAATACGCTGAAAATCAAGTAAATGTCATTAATCATGATACACGGTACTGTATAGATTTCCCGGAATTTAGGCCTAATTCATGATGAGTAACAACCTAACAACAACAAAAATGTCGTTTTGTTGAGGCACAACACGTACCGAGCCATATCGCAGAAAAACCAACCACACCCTGCGATTGCGTAGACAATTTAATCTTCCTTTAACAGGCAGGCAGCAAACAAACAAACCATCTCGTTAAATCCAGAAGAAAAGAAAAAGAAAAAACAACCTGTTTGACAACAACAATTATTTAGCAACACTTTGCAACTTCCGCAGAAGCGCCACGACTAAATTGAAACCAACCACTTGCAGCTCAGCAAATGGTTGTGTGTGCCGCTTAAGCCTGACCTGCCCTACATATTACGAATTCCACAATCGCTTTAAATCGCTCTGGCGTCAGACATGCAGTACTGTTTGGGCAATACACTGTGACGTGCCCTCACCGGTGGCTCTTGGCAATCACCGGTTGTAACTGTATATAACAACTCAAATTTTCACGACTCAATAAAAAGGAATAATAATACTGTGGTACCGTATTATAGCCTGCAGTCCGTTCTAACCAGAGCCAGCCAAGCTTGCAGGAAGCTTAAAACGCCAAGCAGGAAGCTTAACGTGAGAGGATCAAGTTTAACACTAAAGTGCAAAGATTGAGACGAGTCTGAGCCAAAATAAAAAGTAAAAAAAATTGGAGGAGGATCCGGTTTGAGCAGGAAACGCGCACGTGGCTGCGTTGAGGAGGCACACCAACCAGCCACACTTCAAATCTTAACCCTCCCCACCCTTTAAACGCGTGTCTGTTAGCTGGGGAGTGTGTCAGGGTCATGTGACATCCCAGCTATTTAGGTTAAATATATGAATGACAAGGTGTACGAACTGTAGCTGAGCCGGAAAACGCAAGCATAACATTATCTTGAAAAGAAACCGAGTAATAATATGTATATCCGTCCATGTATAGAGTACACGAAGTCTGCATTATTTACGTAATGGTAGTGACCTTCTAAGACGTCTTGATGCGAGGTCTTGAAAAGAAATCGACATCACGTTTTCGAAGTGGGTGGAGTGCTGCAGCGGAGTGGCAGTTAAAAAAAAAAAACATAATAAAAAGTAAAATACACTAAAAAAAAAATACTTCAACTTTGCCAGTCAGTGTGGCAACCTCAAAAGAATCGGAACATCTGTTTAAGTTCCTTCCTAGTAGCGCTATTGTTTTTGTTCGACACCCACGTGCGGCTAGGAGTTTACGAATGGGTGAGTCATGGCACAAATACGTGAAAATGTTTGCGGTTAGACGGTGTTTGTTGACTGGTTCAGCCCAGTGCAGAAGGTTGAGCCTAATTAGAGCCAATCAAAACCGGCCAAGCACTTGAGTCCCGGAAAAAGACCTCTGTTGGAAAAGAAATACCGAAAATAAAATCCTCCGGAAACTATATCCCCAGAATGGAAATCGCAAGGAATTTAGAGAGAAAATCTGAAATAATTAAAAACGAGTGATGTACGTGTGTGTGTGTGTGTGCATCTCTACTCCTCTTGAATCAAGGCAGATACAAAGATGGCAGTAGGAACAAATAAAAGATAATTAAATTACGCTTCTATTAGGCCTATATTTATCGCTGTAACTTGACTTTTGACCCTCAAATCCGCGAAAAAACATGCAAAATAACGTCAAAGGTGTTTTGACCCTCACGACGTTTGTTCAATGTTCATGACGTCATAGTTTGTTCGTGCAAAGTTTATTATGCCTGAACCAACTTTGCCCTTCCAAAGTAAATTTTGCCTGATAAAACTATGACGTCATGTTTTGCATCAGTACGAATTATCAGTAACACGACATGTCATAAAGTACACTGCATCGATTTTGTGATGCTCCTAACCTAACCTAACCTAACTTCGGTTCTTGCAGGTGGGAGGAGGGGGTACATAATTTAGGGTCATTCAGGTAGGGGTAGGGTTACCTAACTTTGGCTCTTGCAAGTGGGGGATGGGGAATTTCCCTTGCCTACCCCCCCCCCCCCCCCCCTCTCCCCTTCTCTGGGCGCACCACTGCTTTTGAGGGGCTCTAACTAATGTTCAACTAAGGATGGAGAATGATTCTCTGGCTTGGATGCTACACTACTTTGTACGCCCTTTTAATAGGAAAATATGTAACGTTCTCGTCATATTTTTCCGACGAATAATGCTTATGTTCTTTGTCATACGACTACTATTTACGTTTTTGTTTTGTTTTAAAACAATTCGATTTGTTATAACGACATATTGGTGCCGGATTTTGAAACAGCCATTTAGAAAATTAATAAACAATTTGTAAAGGATAGGATATTGTTCTTAGAAGGAGGAACCCGAAAATAACTATGCTCTAAATGGAGAACCCTTTTTAAGAATGTTGTTTACACAAAAGAGCTATACAAAGAGCTCGGTTGTGAAATAGCGGCGTAAACGAAATGTTTGGCAAAGGGTGTGTCGACAGGAGTGAAAGGGGAGGGAGGGGAAGAAGGTACTACGCCGTGGGGGGGGGAGCGACTTGAGTTGCGGGGGAGGGGGTAGTTTAAAACGAAAACACGTGAGGAAAGGGTTCTTGAAGTCCAGGTAACTTCTGAGAAATCAATCCGCTTGTAACTACGAAGCCGAAACTGTTTATAGAAACGTCATTTTTATTTGGTGGGATTAAAGGATCACGCGCTTGTAAAATCGTGTAGGATGAAAATGAAGTTCCAGGAATAGATCGCTAAAAGCACAGCCTCATTCACTGAATGTTGGATTCTCTTCATAGAGCCCGGCTTTCCGACATTCAGGGAACATTAAAGTGGCTGTATCACCGATTGAAAGTCTGCAGAATCTGTCAACATCTAGCGCACTTTGCTGTCAACATCTAGCGCACTTTGTACTATCTATCATTTGCTTGCATCAGGCGAAGGAATGCACAACACCATTTCTTTTAACGAAACAATCAAGCCACGAGCCTTCTTAATTATTGAGAGAAAATTTGGTACGTCTTCGCATATCTGGGAGCATGTTGTTAAGGTTTATAGTATCGCTAGATGGCGCCACGGTATTTTCGTACGGTTTTCAATAGATCCCAACCCCTTTGTGTAATCGCCCGACCGCCCTCCCTCCACCCAAGGAAAAAAAAAATTCTATTAAAATTATGAAAATCGACCAAAATAAAATAATAATTGTTTGGTCGAAGAAACTTTAATAACGAATGCAGTCCAAACCCTGAAATCACAGCAGAATGCTGAAAGAAGTATGGGTTTGGTCCAAGTGGAGTTTGGTTCAAATATTTGGTTTTGAAGTCAATAGCAATGACCCACCTGACAAATATTTGCTAAGCTGCTTTCAATGGTTCGGCCCTTTAAAGGAGTGATATCAACACACCAAAACATTCGCCAACTTAATCCCGCCGAATAATACTTTGGACGTTAAATGAAAACTTGAACATTGCTACCGAAACTAGCAATGATTTAGTTTTCATTTAACCTTCGAACTATTAAGTGGTGCGATTAACTTGACAAATGTTTTGGTGTGTTGATATCACTCCTTTGAAGGGCCGAACCATTCGGAACTTGGCGGCCCCTTTTACCAGATTTGGTTTTTGATATGATAAAGATTACCATGTTAAAGATTTCTTGTTATCGTCGACAATGCTGTGAATTATCAAACTTAATTCCCATGTGTGGAAATTAGTGAAAAAGTAAATCGTTTTAAGAAATGCACCAATAAAGCTGAAAGGGCTGCTGCATTGTTGCAAACAGAATAATAAAATAACTAAGACGCAAATCGATTTCCGTGTATTTACTTAATATTAACCGAACGCGTTTGGATTTCCCTGTCGGAATAAGTTGCATTTTTAGGAATGCTACTGTATCCTAATAATGTTTCTACATATCCTAGTTTTATGCAAGATTAGAACAATGACACTCTAAAATTTAATTTACATTATGAATTGCACCTGGTATATAACCACATCATCACCAAAATCCAAAATTATCCGTAAAACATTCATTACGGTAACTATTACGCGACACCTTAAAATAATGCCACGCTATTATCTCAAGCATCGTAATTAATTACAAAATTACTATAAACGTTTCATAATTAAAGTTATTAAGCAAACCTTTCTAACACCTGGAAAACTGAATTAATAGTTACTAATTTTTTGGATAGATATGAAATGTAGATACATATGAACACAATCAACTCCCGTCGTAGCATACGGGAACTGCAGTGCAAGTAAGTGTGCTGTCACCTTGATGACACGATGTATTTATTTATTTATTTAATCTTCATCAAATCAATTGCGGTGAAGGTTCCCAATAGTAAACAAACAAACAGCTAATGTCTTATCAGACGGAATCAAATCACAATAAATTCATCGCTGTCATCCTTCTCACGATTCGATTACACCCGAATTACATCATTGTCAATCCTTGTAGTTGGGCTGGGTGGAATAAGTGGAAAAGAGCGAGCCAGCCACAAGCGAAGCACCAGACCGCGCATTCAAGACGATGAAAAGCGACCTGGCCGAGGGGCAATTTTGTGCAATGTCATTGCAAGTATTTCCTCCAATTCTTTGACCACGCACACTCAGCCACACACAAGCGGTTTGAGGTCACTGCCGTTGCTTTGCAGGAAGGGCCTGGCTGGCTGGCTTGCATAGCATGCACACACGCGCAGACAGCTGTTGGTGGCTGTACTTGGGTTAGACTCAGAGAGCAGCTGGGTCTGGAGAGAGAGGGAACATGCTGGTGGTGGGTGCCAGGGATACACGGATGCCTGTCTCCAGCCACCGTTGCTTAGCTGCAAGCACCACCTACACATCGTCGTCACCACTGCGATCGAAGTACGCGGAGCATTAGCTCAAAACGACGCCATCCATCCAGCCAAGCCAGCCGATAAACAAGGAGCGGAGAGCCAGCTCTTTCTCGGCAAGTGAGGATTGTGGCGATTTCCGAGTGGCCTGATTTCGTCATCATACTTCCCATTATGACGGGGTTCGTAATCTGGTGACGCGACACATCCGAGGAAAGGTGGGGGGTTAGTGTGTGCACGGTGGGGCTCCCCCACCCCGTCACAACGCCGAGCCAGCCAGCGAGCCAAAGCCAGAGCACGTGCTACATGCAATACCATTGATAGCCTCGTGCTGTGAGGTCACTCCGGTCCAAGAGCCCTTTTAGTTCGCCACAGCCAGCATCACACACACTCTCGTAGGATCACACCACCACGTTTTATCGTTCGTTGCTTGATCGTGTTACAGTGCCTGGCCCAACGTTTGGTACCCCAGTAGTTGCGACTGGTAAGTGTTGTTGTGGAAGTGGTTTATTTTTGGTACGTAAACGATGTTAGCAACGTTAGTTCGGCTTCATCCAAACCTTGTTGATTCGGGTACGTTTCCACATACCAGATGTTGCACGTAATTGGGTCATTATGTCACGGGTTGAGAGCTCGTTTTTGGAGTGGAATTTTATTAAGCGTGTTTCTTTCAAATTTCATTAACGATGCCGTGTTTAAAAATGACTGAAGGCGCTTAAAGCTGAGATGATGATACGGCTTCACGTCCCATGGGAAGCAATTTTCTTTTTCGTTTTGTAGTGACGTTAGCGTGGTGTAGCCTAGATTTCAGTACAACAGTTTGCAACTTTGCAACTATTGGGTAAAATTATAATATCGTAGTTAGGAAACGTATTTCCTGTAACAGGTTACCAGGTTAGAAAAGTACTCAAATAATAGGAATCCTATTGTTCAATAGGAATGGTAACAAAAAAAAAAAGCTACAAATTTGTGGGTATTGTTTGCTAAAAATACTCCTTGAAACTTCTATAATTATTCAAGTTTTCAATCATAGCCTAATCTTCAAAATTACCTATGCTACATTTTTTTTTTATTAATTTCTTTGAGCCTTAAGTCAGCCGAAGAAACTTAATGCTTGTATGGCTGAACCGGCTCAATTTTGAACATTACCAGACTTTTAGAGAAGAAGAAATATCTGGTAAAGGGAGATGCCAACCCGGGGATTCGATCCTGGAAACCTCCGATCAACGTAGGGGCCGAAAAATTGTCCAGAATTGGCCAGAATAGTTCCCGTAGCCGCTGAAGGAGCATGGTAGCCTCTCACGCTACCTTGGCCTACATGTCTTTATTCTAATACAAATCCATAAAAACGACATGAGATAAATAGTGTATAAAATTTCAATATGAGTGCGTATCTAAAACTAGGCTCGTAATTGTGTGTACCTCAGCAAAGTGCTACTTCAGTACCAACAGTTGTGACACCGACAGGTACTAATTCACAAATCGCGATAATAGAACTAGTCTTTCCCCTCCCGTCCTTACTTCCCACTCTCCTCGTGCCTCTTCCCCCACTCGCTCCTCCCCACATTATAAATATCCATGATTAAATCCGTGATATTATTTAATTCGTGGAAGGAGGTGATAAAAGAGAGGAGAAAAAACACAAAAAGCCAAAAAAAAAAAAACAACTGATTTTAAATGCATTTCATGGTAATTCGTTCCATTCTTTCCAAATGTGATCAATGCGGAACGACATTTATAGAGCGAGTCGACCGGAAACCAGCTCAGCTGTCCTTATTGAAAACCAGAACGGGTTAATGAAGATCGGTAACGGGTTTCGTGTATTTTAAGAAGTTTCGGTTTATTATTATTAGTTAAGTTTGATCCAGCGACCGTTGAATGTTGAGTCGCATTTTGAGTATGAGCACCGCTAACTACGAACGATTGTTTAAAGTTGATGGGACGACGGGGAAGGGGAGGGGGGGGGGGGCAACGAGGAATGCGACCGGAAACGGGAGCGACCGGATTCCCTTTTTTGATGTGGTAGAGTGGGTCGCACGTCAGCCAACAACGCTGCACGCATGTCGTCTCATCCATCCTTTATTCGCAATTTTACATTAGCAGACAAATTGTATTTTGACGTTTGTAATTTTGCAGATGTACGGCTGCTCTGTTTGATACGAACAGCTGTTAACAACAGCGAAATACCGAGTTGGTAGGTTAACGCTAAGCTTTAATAGTAAATGGAGTATCATGTTTAAAGGTAAACTGTCACACTAACACAAAGGCGAACCCCGAGCTGTGGAGGGTCCCTGCCCCCTCCCCACCCCCCACCCCAATCCCCCAGCCCAAACGTGATTTTGGTGATATTTGGTTTTGAAATACATTTGCAAAGAACAATTTTTCTTCTATCTGTATAGTAAAACCCTATAAAAGATACAAAAAAAAATTGGAAAAAAAAAAGTATATTTCAGCAAAAGATGAAGTAAAATATTTGACCAAAGAAAAGTGTGTTGTATAAGTTGGAGCCAAAAGCCAGATGTGACCAAAGGAATTTAGGGGGAAAAAAAGCCGAGGGGAAAAAAATGCCATGGACAAAAAGCCGCGGAATAAAACAAACGGATGTAGAAAAATTACCTTTCCTGGTGAAACTGCCTGGCTGCTGAAATTCGTACCAAATTGCCTAACGCAGCATGAAACAAACGCCAACAACAAGGGACAAAAAGAAACAGCTCTTTTCGTCTAAAGCTTTTTTTTTCCCCAGGCTTTTTCCTGCGGTTTTTTTGTTTTTCGCTGATGGGACCGCAGATATTTAAAAAAAAATAGCTCAAAATGACTAACTCTTCTTGGGGAGCCTATGGTGCTCCTCCAGACTCCTGGTTGTCAACGCTGGCCCCCACCCATACCAAGATTAATGCTGCTGAAGTCAGAGGAGACCCAAAACTATTATCGGGGGGGGGGGGCATAATTTCTGTCGCTACGCTGTGTTAGTTACCATCTATCACGTTGTCAAGTGAAAAGAAAATTATTCACAGTATCGTACTTTAGCTAAGTACGTAAAACCAGCTTGAGTAAATCTGATTCATTTGTGCTGGTTAGCAACCGTATAGTTTAATGGTAGTCTGGTGTCAATTCGGAAACAGAGCCGACTTCACGAATATAAATTAGGCAGTAATCGCCACGTGGTCAGTATTAAAATTAGCTTGCCAGCGTCTGTATTCAATTCGCCATGTAGGAAAATTAAACTACATTTAAGCAGTTTTTGGAGCTACTTTAGGCCTAAACATGTATCTGCAAAAAAAATATGTTTGTACTTGAACACAAAGATCAGTTCTGAACACAAGAAAGTATGTGAGAAAGAAAATTTACGATTTAGGGTTGTTGCTGCAGTCGCCATTTTGGCAAATAACTCAAAATAAACCCGCTAAGCGTCAATTTTTCCACGCCATTTGGTTGATAACCTACCTTTAAATTAATTAAAATGTGATCCCCCCCCCCCCCCAAATACCAGTCCCAAATTTATTTACACGTAATCACAGTAAATATAAAAACCATGAGCATGACCATGGCCGGGTTAGCAATGGACAACTTTCTGGGGTTTCGAGTTCTAAATAGAAACGTGTAAAATTTAAAAGAAAGAGCGTATCGCAACTACAGAATTTAATTTGGTAATCACGTTGAATTCATCGATCAAGGCGACTAATCTCCGACATAAAAGAAAAGGTAATAAAAATTAAGGTGTGAATTCAAAACTAACTTAGGAAAATTTGGAAATTGTAATTAAGTCTAATTTTGGTAGCTATACCTGGCACGTATAAATGCTGCCCGTTTCAAAATTGTCAGAATTCGGAATTGCCACAGTCAGGGACGACGCTAAGGGGGGGGGGGGGGGGGGGGGGCGCGCGCCCCACCACATTTTTGGCCGCCCCCCTGTCGCCCCCCCCCCCACTCATCAGATCAAACTAAAACGTATAAACGAAGAAAATTGTGGTTATTTATTAAGAAAACTACGTCAGTTACTTTCAAAGCGACAAGGACTTGAGGTTACATCAATAGGACCCAGTTGTTACTGTGAGAGTCAAAAGATTATATTTTTTACAGTTGGATTTAAAAATGTTCCCAAAAAATAGGGTATGAAGCAGTTAAGAACGTGTGTGAGAAAGAATTGCAAGAGTGTTATTTTGAAATTTTTTGGGTGGTGGGGGGGGGGGGGAGGTGCTAAAGTAGAATTCTTCGGTTCGCCCCCCTGGCTAAAATTGCTGCTCCACTGCCGCGTCCCCAATAAAGTAATTCTAACGTCGTCCCTGGCCACAGTTGTCACACATTTGGAATTGTCAGAATTCCTGGAAAACTATGTAGCATATCTTTTCTACCTATTCCAAAACCCAGTGGTTGTATTGCTGTTCACCATAATTAGTCACTAACCGTGGTCATGCCTACGAGTGCGCGAGCTGCAGTATGGTGCAGCATAATATTGGCCGACACCCAACAAAGGCGGAAAGTGTCAAATGAGGAGCGTTTTTGGCATTAGAAAAAAAATGACACATAATTCGCCGATATGTGGCCTATTATGTGGAAACGGATTGGAATAGAAAATTGTGTGGTGGGTCAAAACCGACACATCAAGCCCGCGGCATTTCTTGGATCAACACACTTTATGGGAATCTCTATGACCGCAAGATGAACCAACTTGGAACTGTGTATTTTTATGGATTTGTATGGATTCCAAGACGCGAGCTTCCACGTTGATGTAGGCTAGCAGAATTCCAGGTCATACCAATGAAGCTGTGAACAGGACTAGAGGCCAAACTCTACTATAGGCGAAAATTGACTTTTTGGTGTATCGGCCAGTGGCCAGTAGATGACAAAAGTTTAGTCGCCACCGTAAATTTTAATCGACACATTAACATAGAACCCTCCGCCTCTTTGTAGTTCCTAGTCACAAAAACAGAAACTGACAATTTTTTTTGGAAGGGGGGGGGGGGGGCAGCTTGGCCTTATTTTTAAATTGAATATACCTCAGCTGCAATGAAACTAACGTATAGGCGTCAGCAGCCAGAGGCCTCTTTCCTGCCGAATCTGAAGAGCAAATACAGATGTTTTTGTCGGTTGTACTTTTTAATTTCATTCCTACGTTTGGAATAAAAAAACTTATAAACTTAAGAAAGCTAATCTGAAGACATTAAGGATTCCGTCAAACATCACAATTGAAAAAAATAACTAGCAGATTTTTTGCCACCAAAAGTGGGAAGCTCATAACTGTAAATGCATTTATCCTTGTCATGACAAGTGGCCAAAGTGGCCACTGGTGCTAATTTTTAGTCGCCAAATGACCGCATTTAATCGCCAGCTGGCTAGTGGCCGGTGCTAATTTTCCCCCATAACTCGTAAGACGAATACATTTTGTCTTAATTCATAACCCATTGCAACTTATTGAAGTTACAGAAAAAAAATTCCTAGGAATATTTCTGTTCGTTATGTTGACTGCTGGCAGTTTAGATAATAATGTGCAACGCTTGCGTTTCTCACAATCTGATGTTATTTTCTTTATGTATTTAGGATCAAATGTTTGACCTTACGGGGAAAATAATTAAAAATATACGCGTACAAAATGAACTAGGTACACACAGTGACATCTTGTGGCAAGAAGTGGTACCAAAATTGGAAAATATCAAATTCGTTCGTTATTCTAATATCTAAAATCTAATTTGTCACATTAATGCAACAGGTGATGGAAGGCTCACGGTTGATGATTGACATCAAGCCTACTAAGCTACAGGAATATAATTACAATCTAACATGCATTAAGAGCGATGCTTTGGAGTTGCATAGCCTGAACTAGACGGCGCCATCACTACATCTCTCGGAAGCAAGTTCCAAACGTTCACCACCCGCAATCACAAAATTATTGTTTAAAATATTTTTTAAGGTGGGCACAAAAAAAGATCTGTTGGTTAAAAAAAAACGGGAAAACACCCCCGCGCCCCCGGGGGGGGGGGCAGATTTTGGAAAAAGCAGAAATTTTTTGACAATCGCAAAATTCGAAGAACAAAAACTGATGAAGATGTTGAAAAATTGCTCCATGGGGCCAAAAAGTCTGTAAACAGCTTACAGCGTTCCCGCAGACCCCCTAGCTGGTTCATCAAAGTTTTTTTTAATAGCACAGGGCGCCTCTACATACACTCTGTCCACCCCCCCCCCCCAAAAAAAAAAATAAAAATCTCTGCGTATGCCATTGCAAGTCGTTATTCGTCTTATTTGTCAAACAAATTCATGCTGATTTTTTTAAATTAAAAACGGTAGGCTATTGATTAATCGCGTTCGTTTTGCACCGTTTTTTTTTTTTTTTTAGATTTTATTGACAATTTAATCTTGTCCTAGATTTTCACTATCAGCAATAGTAGCACAACCAGATTCCGTATCCAAAAATAGCAATCCGAGCTATTATTGTTTTTCTCCTCGCAACACTTAGTGTCGCAACCAGTATAAAAATAAACAAATAAATAAAATATGTGAGGATGTTATTGACTGTTTGTAGTTGCCTACGGTCTTAAACGAGAACGGCTGCCTCAATGTTGAAATAAGGCCAATTGCAAAAGCTTCTCTTGTCGCCGTATACTTCCATTGCCCGGTAACAAGTTTTCCTACTACGTTATCACTAGATCGGGGTGGCCAGATCTAAGCTGCTGGTCGACTGCTTATAGCTTGTTTACTGATTCGTTGCTTTGTTCCGCATCCTTTTGTTGATGTTTAACGAGGAAGAAAATTAAGATTACAGTAAATGTTTAGAAATAAACAAAGGAACACAATGAGCCCCCAACACTGAACTTCTGAGGGTGACAAGTGAGCCGTGAAAATTGTAAAGAAATGTATGGGTTT